>KB698683.1:0-28377 GCA_000349165.1 Anopheles christyi
CACACACACACACACACTTGGGAGTCTTTCTGGGATCTGAGTCCGACATGCAATGCCACCCACGAGTACGGCTCGGCGGTCGGTAAAAGGATTAAGGTTTAATGTTATTCAATACCCTTGATCGGGAGGCTGCCCAAAACCCAGGCTGCATCGTTTAAAGCAGGCAGCTTAGGAGTTTTAGGCTACAGTGATAGACGGCAAAGATGTGCATTTGCAAAAGAAAGGATAAGCGGGGATAAGCATTTGCAAGCAAATTGCAAACAGTATGTAAAGAGAGTAGTTCGGGATTAGATGGTTCGGACCTGGAGTGTGTAGTTTGTTTGTTTTTATGTGTAAGCTTACGTGTTACAGTGACTTTAAAAAGAACAATCGATCTAATATTGTATACAATACAACGAACGACTGTTTTGTGTGAACCTTTTTCTGTCGGTCACTGTCCGCTGCGCTAGTCGTCCCAATGCAAAAAAAACGGGTTTTGCCTCCTTTATTTGCCTGCCAAACTAATTGATTAGCCTTTGTTTTGATACGTTCCAACACTTTCAACAAAGCGTAAAATTCAACACCATTAACCTCCTCGCTATCCTTGTTGTGAGCACCCGTACGCACCCATACGCAGCCTTCTTAGCAACGCATTTTGCGTATGGTGCGTGCGTGTTCTAACGCGATTCAGCTTTTTTTTCTATTTGTCCTGAGCGTTTTGTCTCTTCTCGCTCCATTCTATCGCCGACGGAAGGTAATTGAATCCTTCGATCGCCAACGGTTCTAGCGAGGCCACCACGAGAACGCTATACCTTCTTGGAAAGAAACCTTCGGTTAGCGTTAGTACTCTCACTGTTCTTGCGTTTTTGATGTAAAGGTTTGCTTCTCATAAGTCTGCAAGCTATTGCGACTGTTTAAAATTACGTTTTTGTACCAGTTTGCTTCCCAACTTACCCAAGGGAATTATGCTCTGTTGAAGCTTCCGTTTCGAAGTGAGCAAAAAAAGAGCCACAGGAAGTCTTTGCTTGTCTCTTTCAAAAAGGAGGAAATTAAAATCACATCCTTCGTTTGCTGGGGAGGTCTAAGCTCGACTCGTACGGTCAACTCTTTCTTCAGAACATTCTGATCACTTTTCTGCGTATGCTTCTTTTCCTTTTGACTATCCATTTTTCATCGTTTTAAGCTCCTTTTTATGCAATACCTTTCTCATACCTCCTTGAATCCCCATCCATCCACCGCTTCGCCAGGGCTGGTGTAAAAGGTGCATTCAGATTATCCAAAAATTGCCCCCGGTCGAATATGAGCTCATGTTTCAGACTGTTTTTTTTTTCTTTATTCTTACCATCACTGCATCGCTGTCTTTTCTAAGACCTCACACACAAAACGTCGTGTGTATGGTGGCAAACTGGGGTCAAACGGTCGGCCGTGGGTTTACATGTGGCTTTGAGACATTTTCCGCACTACTGAAAGTTTGCGGCTTGAACAAACGGCTTTGAGGATGATTTAAAAAAAACCCTCAAAAGCCGCAAAACCACACACAGGTGAGAGAACGTGCATGCGGTTTTATGGTTTTAACATTTATGGTCATAATTAAATAATGTTCAAACAATCTTTTTTTTTTCATGTTGCTATTTGTATTTTTTTTTTTGTACTCGCTCTTCTGCACAAAAATCAAGCGTGAACAATGCTGTTTTTTGCGTGTGTGTGTGTGTGTGTGTGTGCTGCAAACACGAAAAGTGCATGCATCAAACGCATCAAATTTTTTGTTATCAACTTCAATCAACCCATGTTGAGTGTTTTTTTGTTCCACCTTCTACTCCACATCTTGCTCTCGACAGAGATCCGTATGACAAGCATACGGTAGCAGCCAACATAAAGTGCTGCCCGATCACTAAACAATGGCACTGGAAAATAAGGAGCTCAATTTTCCACTCCAATCTTCTCCCGCCGTATGACATTCGTTTCCGGGTGGCTCGAAGTTACTTTCCTTCGGTGTGGGCATGACATCTCGGAAGTATAAACTATGATTAGACGAAACAATAGCGCCAATTATGGTTCTGACAAATCATATCAAAAACCACTGAGACAGTTATGCTTGTAGATACCCCCTTGTGGTTCCGAACGACACGATCGAAAACTATAATTATAAATCAATTTCTGCTCATCCTTCAAATGTGCCACTCCAGAGATCTTCCGGGACTCGTGAATTGGGAGTATTTTTATTTTTTTGGTTCGCTTGTGTGATTTTGTTTGAAAGCTTTCCACAATCCCCTTTTTGTCCATTTACCAGAGCGTGGGCCAAATCTTCCACTTCCTGCACAGTGTTCAAGTACTCTCGTTTTCTTCCGCTTCGCAATAATTTCCTAACACGCACAAAAATGCATTTCAATTCAAGAGCCAGCGCTACGGCTATAATCACACAGCCCTCGGCTCATCTTGATCCTTCTGTAGCACAATAGCTGAAACAATTATTTTCATATATAAATACTTCGGTCTGGTGTGTGCAGAATCGCGTCTGAACCTTAAAGCATCTTTCAGTTTTTTTTCCCCTCAAGTTCTTCACAGTCCAGAAATACTTATTTAGGTCCGTCTACCTGTTCCGCTGCTAGAATTCAAAAACACGAAAATAAACCTTCTCAACACACTTGTTCGAAGATTCGGTGGCAAAAGGTACTCCTCAAGGGGAGAGTGCGAGCAACACGAAAAAGTCCTTTCGGTTAGGATCAACTTTTTTTTCTCTCTCGGATTTTTAATTTGTATTTTTGTTCTATTTTCCTTCCCACTTCGAGCCGTTGTCAATTCGGAATAACTTCAAATAAGAAGTCCCAACCCCGCGAAGCTACCCCGGGGTGATATAACTTGCGACCCAAATTTCGAACTCCAATTTCGATGGGAAAAGGTAACCGATTTCCCGACGCGTTGCTCGTGGTGCAAGGTACAAATATTATTCCTTTTCGTTGCCCATTGCTTCCCCTAGTTTATCCGCAAGCAGGAGCAAATTGCGGAACCTGCTCCGTGATAGAGATTTTATTTCCCACAACAAGGCAACACGATTGCGGCGGATAGGGCACAAAACAAAAGGCCCACGGATTCGGGTGTTTGCTAAAGCGGTCCACCTTGTCCAGGCAGTCTTTTGATATTTGCGGTAAGCGGTGTTCGGTACCTTTAGAAGTATTTACACTTTACGATGCGAAGGCGTTTACTAGCGTTTCGTCCTATTACATTCAATCCCACGCAAAACGACATTCATTGAACGTTCTGATGGAAAAAAAAACGAACAGAAGACTTGAACGATGCCGCTAGCGACGAACCTGTCTGCTCGAAACGCGAAGGGTTGTTTCGTTTCTTGTCAGGAATTGTAACAGGTAGCGAAAGGATAACAAAAGGATACACCACTTCACGTTTAGATCTGTGAGACAAAAGTTCACAGTCAACCCATTCCAAGAGGCGCTTGTCAAACAGGTCGATCTTATCGGGCATGGGAAGCATTTTGAAGCGTCTTGGTCCTTTTTTCTTCATCCAATTTGTAGGCGTGATGTTTGTCAGGAAACGGCACTAATCTTATCCTTTAACCAAGCAACAAGTGACAAAACCAGTGTCATTCTCACCATAGTATGCGGCCACCGGATGCCACCAGCCACCATCAGTGGTTAAAAGCGCAATAAAAGTGTAAATTTATTGACCGTTAACTTTTACTTTTACAACCAGCCCGTTTCATTTTGAAACCATTCAGAAACCACCGAGGGAGCCTTCTTCATTCAAATTCGATTTCATTCATGATTTTTTTTTTCGTGCTGCCCTTTTCCTGTGCAACTTCCGTTTTTGCCGAAGCGATCGATTCGATCGTGGTTTCTTGATCGTTTTGTTACGGCGCCGGTTTCGCTCGAACGTAGTCGAGGCGTGTGAGAACTCGAGCTGAATGGGATTCTCAGAAGAGCCAGAAGCGCTTCTTGTGGTTCGTAACCGAGCAGAAGATCAAACGGATCGTTATAGTTTGATTAATTCGATAACCGATGGGGAGGCTTTTCGTAAGTAAACTGAACTGTGTTAGCGGTGCGAAAAAACGACTTTCGCGGGATCGATTTTGTGGAGGCTCTGAAACATTCTCTGGACATTGTATTTATCAGGAGCAACACAGGACGGGTTATAAGTCTTCCCAAAACCAGGTTCTCATTTGTCAAACGAACACAAAAGAATCCGGGGAAAAAAGGTTTTATGACAAAATCAACATAAAAAAAAACGTGTGTCATCTAACGATAAAGACAAATTTGCTGTCTCTCTAGCTTAAAGGGAACGTTTTAGGGTCAGAGTCCTTAAACATCCGACTAAAATCGAGGACCTAGTGCTTACCCTCGAACCATACGACGGTATAAAAACCTCATCATTGGACGATTTTTCATAATCCGTGCTGCAAAATGGATTCTCCCTGTTAAACGAGTTCCTCACACACACCCACCGAGAATCATCATTTAAGGTACTATTGTTGCAAATTTGATGCATCGTTACTATTTTCATCAGAATAAAAACATATTCCCGCTCTTTCCGAAAGCCTTGCACATCCATCATGATGACATGTACAAACTTTCATCTGAAAAAAAAAACTCGCTGAAACTAATCCAAAAGGTCAATCAACTTGTGTTTTAATTTCTCCACGCTTTTGTTGCCACGCCAAATAACAAACCCTGCGCCAAATGAAGACATCAACGATCACTAATAGGACAGGCGAATCGGCGAAATGGAGCGTACGGCATGGCGCGAAACCAAATCACTCATAACTCACGCGGCACTCGTTGCCCATTAATTAGCACGTCAATGGTGTGGGCCAGCCACTCTCAACCCTTGCGTACGATCGGTCGTAGACGTTATCCGCCGGTCTCACCGCCGTGGAGTCGAGTTGTTTGTTTAACGCCTTCTAATTTGTGCTCCCAAGGCCCATGGGAAGTGTTTCGTTTCCCTGAAGGCTACTCCCAGCAAAAGTTCTGCTCCAAGCGTTCGACCCATTTTACGATGCAGTTTGGCATCGATTTAGATTTTCCTGTTTCTTTCTTCTTGCGCTTGCCGTGTTGTTTTTGCTGCCTTTTACATCACACTACACACGAAAGAAAAAGCTTACGCTGTGCCCTGTGGAACACCCTTTCGCTGTGGAGAAGCATTCTAGGAAATTTCAGAATACAAGAAGCATGTTACCCTTGAAGGGCTTCGCGACAAGGACTTTTCGAGTTTGATTTTTGTTTTGCTCGCATACGATAAAAAAAAAAGATTACTTTTTGCTCTGAGCGGAATTTTTTTCTGATTTGATGGTGATTAGCATTTTTTTGCTGATGCTTTGGATGGTTTAATTAAAATGAAGCTTACGTTGTGGTTTTGACCTTAAAAACCACAATAGCGCGAGCTGCTGCAACGCCCAACATGCAAATGAAACATCTGCCATGCTTCTAATGCGTGTGCCTCGTGCTGGCTGAAGAAGAAAAACAAAGTTAACCCAAAAAAACGTTTTCAAGACGAGTAAATTTACAAGAAAAATTTGAGTGCCAAGTTTTGACGCAGTTTAAAATAACTTTTCTTTACGCTACAACACAACGACGACCATTTCATCCTGGAACCAATGCCGATATTAATTATGATCCTTTCCTATAAAGCACAAAGCAACGGAACCAGCTTATGACTAATGGTGCAATGATGACTTCCCACATCTGCAAACACTTGTGATTAACTGTATCTTTCTTCAACTTCCTGCCAACTTTCTCGTGCCTTGCTGTATATTGCCGGAACACTTCCGGTGTAGTTCGGTACCATACTCCCTAATAAGCCTCATAAACCACAGTTGCTGCAGGATAATCGAGTGCGATCTGAATGTTGCCAATTGATTTCACGGTGTGCCGGTTCACCTTTTGCTACTGCTACTTTCCTAACGGTATTACACACCGATACACCGCAGCTATTCAATTGATGCTTCCGTTAAAAATGCTGGATAGGTTTTTTTATACTAACCGTTTTATCCTTGCCGTAAGAGCGCACCCTTGATTTTGTTCATAAACATTCGAGGGCATCCGTGTTGGAGGGCTTCCTTCAGATTGGATTTGTTTACCAACAAGCGTTATTAACGTTGGCTTGGAATAATTAATCTGATCCTATCCTTAGTTGAAGTTTCCGATTAATAAGGCCAAACAAAAGCGGAAATCAAATTTTCCACTAATTAATCACAGTCCTGTTGTTCAGCCGTTCCTGTTTGCTTTTTCGGTAAGAACGTGCAGGATTTTTTGTGTTGTTGGTAAAAATCATCTTCCTTGAAGATTCGTATCCGGTCCTGCTGCTGTTGCTACTGTCTTTTCTGTATGTGTTGGAAAAATAACACCTATGTATGAGAAGAAGCGGATACACCGTGTTCGTTTTAGACTTCATCGGCTTCTACCTGTTGTAAGGCTTAACCATTTTTGTTACTATACAGACCTGTGAAGATGAGCAGCTCTCTCTCACACTCCCCTCTGTGCGCAATATTTGTCAAACACAAGTGCTAAAGAGGTCCGAAAACAAAACACTACCTCCATGGTGTCCTGTCACCAGGTGAAAGTGAGGACATAATTCTACCCGTCGGAAGAACATCCTTCCTGGAGATGGGAGCAAACAAAAAAAAAAGCACTTTCTTCAACCCCTTTCTATCTTCGACACCCTCGTTACGTGTGGTATGTTTTTTTGGTCAACCCGACATGACAACTACCGACCCGGTTCGACCTAGGAGACCAACAACTTCACAGGAGCATCCCAAAGCTGTACGTATTAAAAAACGATCATCGTGACAAATGGTAGCTCATTTGTTCTGCCACACTAGCGCCAACCGTTTTTTTTCCGCCCGGTGGGATGACACTATCACCTTGTAGCGATCGAGCGATCGAACTGTTGAAAATGATCAAGTGTCGTGCAACCTTCCCGGAACCGTTCGCACACCCGATCGATCGACGATAGAACAAATTGTAAAGAAGATAACAGGAGACGAACAAAAAAACAACGACGTCGAAACAGGAGAAAGTGCTGAACAATCTACCAAAGGAAATGAGGTCCTCTGTATCATCCGTTTCGTTTCTATTCGTACCAACTAATCTCCAGTAGCGATTACATCTGCATAAGAAATGTAGAGCACGCGCTCAAGTGCCCTCCACAACGCGATCACATTAATCCATTCCATGCTCTCCAGTGACTGCACACCAAAGAGCGTGATGTTCTCAATTCAATTATCACGCCCCACAAAAGGGATCATTTTATTGGAGCAATTACGAGCTGCTTAGGCTGACATGTGCTCAGCTTCCGAAAGTAAACCAAAAACTCCATCACAGCTACGTTCACTGATCGCGGACCCAATATCAACAAGAACAACAACGGGAACCATTGAAATGTTTCCATTGTTCACGACGCCTCGTCACGGTGGGCCTCATCATGGTGGCGATAGAAAAACGGCTCCCGAAGAGCCAGCACAACACCAAAACGGGAACTACCAAAAAAGTGTTATCCAAACACCGACTGGCATGAATTTACATATTCTGAATAGTACCAGGCCGGACGACGATGCGAGAGTCTTGATCGAGAGCGTCCAATCGAGACCTGCGCTTGATGAGAACAGAGTGATGAGAACGACGCTGATGATCAGGATGATTAATCGCTTTCCCGCCGTACGCTGCGCTGGAAGAAAGCACCACCGGCCACAAACCGGACCATCCATCGACGGTAAAGTTTCGCTCCCGTGCTTAACCCACCGGACGGATGGGACGTGCACAGCACGTTTTGTTATGATTATTTTTATTGTTATTCTAACAAAAATAAGAATTTCGAAGCCTCATCACAATCGTAGCGAAACAATCTTCTACTTCGATCCACTCCTGGACTCTGGACGCTGGGCATTCCTATCCGGCGTACGGTGCGAAGCTTGAAATCAAACAAAATCCTGCTCTAGTGGGTGCTCGTTTACATACTTACGACGAACGCTGCAGTGCTCTTTAAGCGCGGTTAGGCTCCGGACTTCGATCCAGCAGCAATCCGTCCCTTTCGCAGCGTTGGAGCTACTTGAACTCTATGGAATCTCTTCCATGTCTACCCGTTCGAGCAGTTACATCCAGCGCCGAGCAAAGTCAGACCCATTCCGCGGGATCTTACCCCGGGGACGATTCCACATTTTTGTATGCTTCGTATCAGTCTTCCCCCTCTTCAATGCTGGACCCACTCATGCCTGGGGCCCACACTCTTGGGAGCGCTCTTTGAACAAATTGTCCGAAAATAAAAGGACCATCAAACGGCGGCAGCTTCGAAGAAGCGTCATGAAATCGGCAGATTCCAACATTGTTGGCATGCTGATGAAGAATCAAGCACCGTTGGCTTGGGGCAATGGGTGACGGTGACGGGAAAACGAATAAATTGATTCTAAATTCCGGTTTTTTTTTCAGCACGCCACACAATTCGGTTGCGATGTGTTGGGCACACACGACATGCAGCACGTCCTTCCGTGCTGATGCACGACTGGCTAAGGCTTGAGGATATCCTGAGGCTGTTTGCTTAGCTCCCGAGCTGCAGCTCCAAATCATGCACATCCGGAACAGCTTTTGTTTACTTCTGGGCCTAAATTACCTTCCACAAGCGTGCAGACACTAGGTTCTATCACACGCCATTCCCATGGTTTAGATGATTTGCATACGTAATGAAAGTGAATCAGGGAAAAATGATGATCTGATCGAACGATACCGGTCACTATTAAAAAGGGACCGACGGTATGGAACATTTTCGACCTATCGAGTGTGCACCCGAATTATACCCGCAGGCTGTGAGAAGGGGCATTGAAGAGCACTTGTACCGAGGAGCTAAAGAATTCAAGCGAAGGAACATTTCTACTCCGTTACAGGCATACATATCCAGTCGCTGGAGCATTAAAAAAGTGTGTCTAAACACGAAAATCCTTCAGACTGGTTTTTTCTTTCTTTTATCGTTTAAGATTAACCTTCAAGCGCTGTTTTTGTGTGCCTTGTGGATTCCAGCCCTCACCTCTTGTAGGTGCACTTTGTAAATTTGAACGTTTATTAGATCTCGTTTTTGAGGGCAGCAAATCGAAATCAAATCATTCTTGTCGTTCACGCGACGTACAGATGGCTGCTGGGGCACACTACTGGAGGCGTCATCATTCACCCGGTTTGCTTTCCACGCACTAGACCATTCACGCCTTCGATTCGGGTGTCTTCGGTTGGCAGAACCGGTAGTACATCGTACCGACCAGCATCAGTGTAAGCGTCGTCTTTGCCACCTGTAACGTCGGAAGAACGAACAGAACCGTCGAGATGACGAACTTTGGAGAGCCACATTACCACAGGAAGGGGGGAACGGTGCCGGAGGACATGCTGTATACTTACATTCGCTCGGCCACGTATAGTGCGGTTGTTGAAGTACCGGGACCACCCGCGAATAGCCGGATCATCGATCGGTATCCCGTCCTTATCGGTTTTAAGCTTCTGCTCTGACATGCTTTCTCAATGTTATCTTGTCACACTAACCAGCCGAGACGGGCGAGAGTTAAAGCTGTCAAAATCAATTCCAAGGATGCAGAGCATGCTGCGAAATGGTACACTTCGTCTGCCACTGCTTGTCGCGGGAAGCTGTCATAGCGTAACCGGTAGCAACGGCAACCTTTGCAATCGAAGTAGAACGGTTGGTGATAGTTCTTTCTTCTATATTTTTTGCTTCTCACCCTTTTCAGTTAGCACGTAATAATTGAGGAACGAAGCAGGAAACGAGGGAAAGTGAAGATATCTAGAGCGGACAAGCTGCTTCCTGGAAATGCACCTTTTTCCAGCAGGAACCAAATCTACCACCTCAAGGCAAAAGTCATCTTCGCTGAAGATGACGTTAGCGGTAACCATTGCCACTGCCCTGAGCCACCAAAAGAACTGGCCGAACTTGGAGGTGAAAAAAGGTGAGCCTCACTTTTTTCTATTATGTTTTGTTGCTACTCAAGCGGAAAAGACTTCTTTTCCCGTCGTCGTCTTCGCCACTGGCGTCTTTTCCCTCTGCTACTGGACAACGTCGGTGTCGTACTGGAGTAGCTGTAATTTGATCGATTTTTCGTAACCTCACCCTGGGGTGAATGTGCAAACGGGGAATCGGGCGCCTGGGAGAGTTTTTGTCCCTCTAAGATCGGTTCGGTACACGTTAAAGCCTGGAGATGCTTCTGTACAGCACGGAACATTGATGTTTCTTTTTTTATTCCTATCTACTCTCCCAATTTCTCCCTGAAACTATCTATTTCTATCTCGCTCTCTCTCTCGCTCTTTCTCTCTCTCGCTCTTTCTCTCTCTCTCTCTCTCTGAATGGTAGGTAAAATTTGGAAGATGAAAAAAAATTGCATGCGCACTTTGCTCACCGTTTGATTTCGATGCAAAATGCCTCCCCTAAGATGTCAAACATTAAACTCCAATTACCTGCATTTTCTAACAAACCACCTGTGGTGCTTGGTTCAATCAGTTTGAAGCTCGATCCATGGCTGTTCCACAACCTTGTTTTGTTTCTACCGCCATCCCTTCTTCCCCCTCCCATGCATACAAGCACGTGCGATTTCGGGCGTTATTAGTGTCGCTGATGGGCAAACATTCATTATGTGGGGCCGCTGCTGGCGTGCAAATAAACACCGCGCAATACATTGTAGCAGTTTCTAAACGGCTGCTCCTATTCCCGGTGCAAGTTACACCAAACGTAACCACAAAACACACCATTTTAACGTGTGTGATTAAAAGCTACTCACCTTCATTGTACGGTACGAGCACGCGTGGCCCACCGTAAATCTCCCCAATGATTGATGACATTAACATCATGCAAATCCTACATTGCACCAAAGCGGTTTGAATGGAAAACCAACCGGGTAGCAAATCGGTTGCCTTCTAAAAAAACACCGTCCAGTAAAAGCAGAACAAGCGAAAAGCTACCCCATTTATCCACCATGGCACGGTGATGTTTGCTGCTGTGGCCACCGTTTTTGATCGCTGCATTAGTGACGTCTCATTTGGCAGGCTTAACGTTCTAAACCACACACAGTTTATCTGAAATTTGACACACCATAGTCGCCTTGCGCGGTCGTTGTTGTCTTTGCTGCTGCAGTTTCAGGAAACCATGTCGGCGGTGGTCTGCATACAAGCGCTGTAGTGTGCGTACAGTATTTCAGGCGCATTGGTTGAAATGAGTAAAAGGGAACATTGGTTTAATAGATTACCCTATGCAAATTGCAGTCATTAAGGGGCTAGTTATACTATTTATAGATTTTTTAGTACACTCTCCATTCTGTTTAGTGAACAATCATCGTATTTATGCCACAAATATTTTGATAATTCAATGTTATAGAAAGTATTCCTTCGTTTTATTCATGTTATGCCATGTATCCTAAAATAAACATGCAATTAAACGATTGTTTGTTATTTTTTAAATTTAAAATAGAAAGAATTCTTCATTCATTTATTTATTAAATCAATTTAACTTTATTGTATTTTTCATTTCACTAACAGCAAATAAACATTTTAATACTCTTTCCCTTTTCAATATGCATCATAAAAATAAACACAACTCTTATTCCAAAGCTAAACAATTCTCCTGTCAGAGGCAGAAAATTGTGTGTATAAGTCAATGTAGACATCAAACACGATTGACCCGACCACAACAAAAGGATCAATGGCGCTATCAAAATATGACTTCAATCGCTCGACCACCGACGACCATTAACAATTTCACACAACCATTACGGCATCGGTTCCTTCTAATTTAAACGGCACCCGCAACGCCATCCAACGACATTTAAGGACCACCCCGAACCTTTGATTCATGCCACGTATCACGAACGGACTATTAAACCACTTTTTCCCTTTGGCCCTCGCATGTAAATAATGCTAAATAAATCCCTTAGAACGATGCATCCCGAGCACCACTACACCGTTGGAGAGGCACCCCGTTCTCGCAAAGGATCAACGATGGTATTAAAATTTTATTTTTATCGTCAATTTCTCTAATTTTTCGAACACACACCCCCTGAACCGATTGGAAAGCGATCGGCCCTGAACGCAGTTGGTCTGCCATGCCGAGATGCAAACGTATCCTTTTGCGCCAGAGATCCTTTTTTCACTACCTAGCACTAAACCCCTTTTTGATCGACTTTCCTTTGCGCTTTCGATCCTTTGAGGAGATCGTAAAAACTGAGTTATTAATCTTTGGAACGTTATAAACCTTCCTCTCTACCCGCAGTACCGGGCGGAGAGGAAGTATGGGGGCTCGAACGGGTGACTGGAATGTTTATTTTCTGAAAGCAATATTAACAAAACCCATCCTTTCCCGCGGCCTCGTAATGATTACACCAGCCGAACGGACCAACACCGATCGAACTAGCGTTTATCGCACTACGAAGCGTTGCGGTGCAGCCCTATTATTATCTGTTCGTGTTTGCTTTACCTGCAGCGCTGAAGCTATCCTTTAGGCTCAGGGAGGCCAGCGCCGTCTAATCACGATACCGCGACAAACCGATAGGTTCTGTTTGCCGATCATTATTACATCACCGCAAGCTGTAAATGCGTTCGACGTTCGATGGCAAACAACACACTCACAATGATAAGCTGTAAAACAAACAATTCTAATTCATGCTTTCATGCCGCGGGCAAGTGCTGCGAGTTTCGCTAATCCTGTGCCAAGGTTGATGTGGCTCGTTAGCCTACGCACGCTTGCGTTATGTTTCAATTATGTTTTTGCGTTCTGAAACGAGGTGTCGTTTTGACACGCAAACTGTTAAGTTGAGCTTACATTTCTTATCTTCAATTGTACGATGCCCCAATGGCCCCTTCAATTTACCCCGCAAACAAAACCAATTGAGACATTTCGAATCATTAGAGGTCTTCTAAACTGACTTCAAAAATCAAATCTCAACTATTCGTTGGAAGATGTTGCACAGTTTGAGTGTTAGTTTGTAACCGTGAAGCTAGAAGGAAATACGAAACGACCGAATGGTAAGTCGTTGGTGTGCTATGCGAATTGCATACTTTCTGGCGCTTTGCTTTGCCGAACATGTTGTCGACATAGCGTCGACATCCGTCGATTCTGGAAGGGGCGTTGCCATTTCAACCGGAAACACGCACTGCAGCGGTTTTGAATTGTCTGCCCAGCGTAGGGAGAGTGTACGGTGTACTGTTGATTCAACTAGATATGAATTAAGTCGGAGAAGTAGAATCTCACTTTTCTGAAGCTAAGCGATGAGACCACTACTCCACTTATTCCATATCGTGATATTTGTTGCCACGCCACTCCAGCAAGTCTTCACTGCCGCGCTTATAGTCGCACAAAGTCGCATGAGTCACGTTGATTTCACGCCACCATTCATGGGTATGAAGTAGATCTGACAGTATGGGTAGGGCTCTAACGGGAGCAGATGCGATTCCGCGTTAGGTCGGAAAAGCCGCATCTGCTCAGCCGAGAGCCTGCTGAAACGTGGTCTGTCTATGATCTAAAATACCCACGATCGTAGCATGAACGTGTGAGCATTGTGCTTGCAGTGCAATGATGTTTGCTGTTTTCAATAATTTCACACTCAACTTTGTTCTTGGACACACTTCACTAAAGCCTTGGTAACCATACACCAAACGACACAATACACTCGTTCACAAGCACCCTATCGGTATGAATTCACTTCCCTCTTCTAACCTGGTGCCACATCAGCAAACTGTATCCAACCGGTTCCATAGCGATGCTCCGGTTGTCCCGTTGTGTCTTTACGGGTTCCTCTCCATACTAAGCGATCCACCGTAATAGGAGCATTTTAAAGTGTACACAGCTTTTATAACCGATAAACGGATGACTTTTTTTCTTGTCATCTTCAATATCGTACACGGAGCGATACGGTTCACCTCGTTGACGCGGCCGATGGAAAGAGATGCAGCACGTTATCAGTGAACCAACGTTCCAGGATAACATCACCAATGGACAAGACGGGGGCAGACAGAAACCAACCCTCGATCGATACCGAAATGGCCGCCCTCGGTTACTGCTTTCTGTGTGTGTGGTGGTGTACGAGAAAACTGTACCGATCCGTTATCAATCAATGCTTTCGCAGCTTGGCTATCAAATGGGTACACCGATACCAACACACCATCACACGACACGATGCGATTCCGCAGACCCACCAGATAAATGACTCAGTGTCGATGTGAACGTTCCATCGATATTTATACACACCGTGGCCACAAAATACCCTCAAACCGTTCCGGGCTCAAGCCTCCTAGCCCTATCCGTGTGTGAAATCACCGATAAGGAAAATCGCTCAACGTCACCTCACACATCATCACCCCGGGGCCCAGTATTCACACCTCACACACCTTCCCTTGTTTTCGCTCTCTCTTTCTCTCCCTCAATCACGACACCCCAACCTAAATCACCTACTTTCGTGAGGCAAGATATGGGATTTTTTGATCTTTTGTGTGTGAACACTCCAATGGCACTGGGAAGGGTAAGGTACGCACACAAACGTTCCGTTTCCGAAAACTATCAACGATAAGCGTACGCCGTACCATTACAAGCGCTTGATGCAAGTCGAGCATATACTTTTTTTACGACAGCCCCAACACACATAAAAATACACATTTCCTAAATATCCGTATTTCATGCTTACTTTTAAGCTTTTAAAGGTAAGGACACATTTGCCAATTCGTGCTGTTGCGAAATTAAACCAAACGGGCACACTTTATCGACGATCGTACGATGAGAGGCACTCGTGCGATCAGAAGTTGCGCCATGAGTTGCAGGTTTTCCAATCACAGTCAACAAACCCATACAAAGGCAACACAAGTAGATATGGAGACTCTTCCTGAAGCCAAGGAAAAATTCTTTAACCCCTACCCAATTGTTTGCTACCAATTAAACCCGGGATTAGTAAAGAAAGTGTTCGGATTATAAAGCAATGGTAAAGGTTTCCAAGGGTTGTGACGCTTTTTGGTTGTTTTGCTGCGGGATTGATTATGCCTGGGCCAACGACTTGACAACATGAAGAAGAATTAGTGCACACCGCAAATCGGTATAGTCATCACATTGCGCAATACATACATTTCAGGTTGGCAGGTTGAACCGGCCCGAGCACATGTTTTTGCTGATGATGATGGTCAAACTTTTTTTTGTGGTTAGCTTATCGATATTCTACCAAATATGATGGCCGGATGCTTGTGCAATGGACGCAGTTGCCTGGGTGCACCTCCCCATCGCAAGCAAGACGGCTCAGGTCGCGCAAGAAGTGAAGCAAAGACATAAAGCCCCAAAGATAACGCTGCTCCGAGTTGATCAACCTTGCGCAGGTAACACCGCTGTATCGGTATCATAAATCGAACCAGGCTAGTTGGCAAAGGTTCCATAAATTCCATAATCTTCATCGCAAATGGCCGCGATCTTCAAGGTGGCTCAGGTGTGTAAAGCCGCCGAAAAGTCCCGAGTTAATGCGGGGTTTTATTTTCGGGACACTTATCGCAAACCGACTGACAAGCGAAATTATGCCTTCAGATATTCCGGAAACACTTTGGACGCATGAAGCCAAGGGTTATTTCGAATAGAAGAAGGCTTACACTAATCTCATAAATTATTAAGATGTTCTACGGATTTATCAAGTTTTACTCAAACCCTAGCCGTTGCTTGTGCTTTTCATCGAAAATCCTTTGACAACGACTTTGAACCTACAAAGCAATCAATTCATTTTAAAATAGTTAGATTAGATAGAATCATTTCCAACAAAACATTATCCACACTTCCATTAAGACATTCTCCGTCTTTCTAAATTCCCGGAGTCAGGCGTCGGTTTGTAGTTCGACAGTACCATCACCACTCCAAGAGGACCGTACTACAACAACGGGAAGAGCGAAAAAAACAGGAATTTCTTTATCGATGTACAAAATGATTGATACACAGCGCTACCTTTTTTTACACATGCTCCATGCTTGCACTACGAGTTCCGTCCGCTAGTATTGCGCAGCCGGCCGCCCTTCTTCCTTGTGTGACACCACACCCATCCTTTCCTATCTCGGGTCTACCACGCGGTGCACCTTGAATAAACAACGGACGCGGTGTACCTGAGCGGCATCAACTGATAAGATAAACGGTGCTGTGTGTATTTTTTTTGTGTTCATCTCCATTCCATCACCGTTTTGCTTTTGTGACGATAATTTGTGGGGTTTAACGGCCACCGAACCTACCGAATAATGATAGGCAATCGGTTGATACTGTAAGAACGTCTTCCAAAGCAGTAAGCTACTAAAGCGATTGATTTAGACTCCACAAGATCTAGCTCTAAATTTTTGTGAATTGTGCCTTGGGTCACAATCACATGACCGTTGTTACAAGGGTTTGTAAAAAACGCGTTTCTTTACTTCAACTCTCACCCTGCCAATTACGCTGCAACACGTTGCACAACTCCGAGGTGGTTTACGAGTGGATTAATTGTACACTGTTCGATAAGATAGCTGATCACAAATCAATGTAATCACCCTACCTTTAGCTTAATCAACTTTCGTACACGGCTAAAGTAAGCTTCACCTAGGGTAGAAAGATAAAAAGGATTACAATGCATATTTTTACCTTGAGTCTAAAATTTCAGTAACATTTTCAGGTTCAGTTTTTCTGGCACTTTTACCTCTAGACTGTGTAAACATTTCTCTGTTCTTTCGGAATGTACTCCACGGACAACATCCCAACTCAAAGGGTCCCCAACATTGTACTTGTCATTTCATTTATTTCGATTTCATTCGAGGAAAAACAAACATCAATGCTCCATCCTACGGAAGAGCGAAAACATGTACAGAAGATTGTAATAACAACGTAAAATACGGAACATCAATAGAAGTGTGAGAAGCGGGTTCGAACATACTCAGAACATGAAAGGCTTCCGAGCGTTGCCCTCTAGTCCACAGCCCTTCCTTCGCAGCAAACCAACCTCGGCAAAACTGTCAATATAATTTACATCCGATTCGCTCTAGGCAAAGTTTACATCCAACCGAAACGTGGCCAACATAGTTGTTTTTTTTGTGACTGAAAGCGGAAAGCTAATACATAATATCTTCACAATCATGACGCCAGGCGAGCGCTCATCCCGACCCTTTTCGGTCTGGTTCTAGAAAACCTAAACTACGACTCTTCTTCAGCTCGTCATTTCGTTCTCCGCTGCGTCGGAAACGGTTGCAGATGGCCTGTACACTACCGGACTTTTTCAGCGGTTCACTGTCCCCATCCGGCCCATCAGTTTCTTCATCCGGTTCACCCCGGGCCCCATGACCGGCACGCCGTGGTGATCCGAGACTCTGTGCACTTCCCAGCTTTGCCGCGGCCTCGCCACTAATATCCACCATCAGACTCTGCCGACAGAGGGCTGATATTGCGTGCATCTTGCTAAGATCCTTGCTGCTACGCCGGAGTTTAACCTTCCGAAGCTTGGAGGCGAGATTCGATAGACCTCCGAATCGACTTCCATTGCTACTGGCGGCAATAGAGCCACCGGTACCGCCGATCATACCAGCAGCACTTCCCGTGCTGATACTGTGCCGTGATGTCGATCCTGCTGGTCCTTCTTCCTCGACGCACGATGTTCCGGATTCGTTCCGTCGTAAGGTAATGCTATCGTCGCGATCGGTAGCAGATCGTACACCGATCACACCAGCACTGGCACTCTTCATGAGCAGTGTCAGTTCGCCTTCGACCACGCTGGACGATGCCGTACTGGTTGCGCTGATTTGACTGATCCGATTGCTCCATGGATGGCGTTCCGATGCATCGGAACCATTCCCAACGCTTGCCCTATCGCCTATTGGAGCGCGCAAAAAGTCCTCCTTCGCTTTCTTTAGCTTCAAGGCACGCTGACTCAGCGGTACCAGAATGCTGCGCGTCTCCTCCAGCGGTGTGGTGGGTGCAGATTTGGAAATTTCCGTCCGCTGTTGCTCCAGATTAAGCCGCCGTCTGGCGATCAACCTCGGACTGGGCGGTTTCAATGCTTTGGACGAGATCAACACCTCCGTAGCGCACTCCTCATTCGGTACGGATCGACAGCGAGTGTACTTTTCGCTACGGTTAGCCCCTTTCTTGATGCTGCCCGTGCTGGTCCCTGTTGCGATGGGTGACTCGGTTCGCTTTTTGTACAGTCGTTCCTTCTTGATCGTGCCCGTCGCGTTAGTTATTGTTTGACAAGATGTCGAGCTGCAAATGCTTGCTGACATTTCCTTCAAAGCCTGCTGCTCACGTGATCTTTCCAGCCGGGATAATGTATCGCGCCTTCGCAAACTATCACAGGCGAGAAACGTTCCAAGCTCGGGTGAAGGTTCCTTTTCCACATGCTCAAGGGTTAACTCGTGCTGATCCATCACATTCTTGCTAGTGCCCTCTATTTTGCTAGCACTGAACGACTTCAACACTCTCGTCCGGTCTCGATCGTCATCACCGAATTCGCCACCGGATATAGCATCCGGGCCTACGGAAGCACCTCCGCGTGCCTTTTCCTCTTCCAACTGCTTCAGCGATTTCCGCAAGCTTCCGGCACTGGCCGACTTCGAAAGTTTTATCGTTTCCTGGTACTTTTCTGTCTGTTTGCGCACCCGACGATCAAGCACGGGCGATCGCCAAGCAACCGGAGAACATGATCCAGAGCTGTGTGGTGAAGCACCAATCTTTTCCGTCGTCAGACGCTGGTTGTACTTGGCGATCATGAGTCGAATATTGGGCGACAGTTCCTTGTTGGGCGCTTTCAAGGCATCTATGCGCCGTTGCATACTCGGTGACTGTGGCAGCGGTGGTAAGTTGGTGATGATCTTCTGCTGCTCCTGGCTGGGTGACAGCACCACGTTCACTACCGTCTCGGAGGCTTCATTTCGATCCGATGCACCAGATCCCGACTCCAGCTCCTGACTGATGGCGACCGGTTGGTGGACACTTCCGGCACCGTTTCCCCCCGCCAAGCTATCATCGTCGACGGTGGTAAAGATTTTGCGCTTCGTTTTCACCAGAACGCTTGCCGTGCAGCTTATTGGCGCCGTGGAAACGGTCGGATTTGACACCTCCATCAGATCGACACACGTTTCGCGGGGTGAAATGAGAATATCCTCCGCACCTGCCTGCTGTGTTTCACCAAGCGAAGCGTTTTGTGGTTGTGGACGCTCCACCTGTTCAATCTTTTGTCCGGGCTTTATTTTCAACACATAGACCACATCCTCGCAAACCTTTTCCCCTCCGGCCGGTGGCGCTGTCGGTAGCTTTTCCGTTGAATCCGAGGTGGGTTTCTTCGCCCGGCTCGTCTTGCGCTTTGCCTTGCGCGGTACATCCAGCACGTAGTTTTGGGGACTATCGTCACTATCACTCTCCGTTTTGCTGCTCTGCCGTGAGCCCATCCGCTTGATGCGAGCCTTTCGGCGGCTACCGTTACTAAGATTTCGCTGCAGCTTCCTTCCCGACGTATCGCGAGCTTCCTTCTCCGGGGATTCTTTGCACTGGGCACTGGACGCTTGCGGATCGACCGCTGGTGCGTAGGCCGACGAGTCCGGTGATTGGGAGGTAAGCGGCGCTGGTTCTGATTCCGAGCTGGCGGGAAACCGATGCACGGACGGGTTCGGTTGTACCAGCTCCACGGTATTGACGCGCACCGCATTGCACACAAAGGTCGGCGTTACGTTGATGGTGGCCATGCTGCGGAATGAATCTTCCGTCCGCTGGATCGATGTCGTAGCCTGAGCTCCTACGGCCGGTGTAATACTGATCTGTGGTATGTCCTCGTCCTTGGAACGTCCGTTGGCATTGCCGGAGGCGTATTTCATGTACGAATGGAGTGATTTCTTCAGCTCGGCCACTGATCCGTTGATGGTTTGCACGTTGCCGAGCACCTCGCCGGCATCCTTGAGCGTGCCATCTTCAAAACGATGCAGGTAGCGAAGTATATCGAGCGCCAGATCCTTCATGTAGGCAAAAAATGCAATACTATCACGCGATCCGGTTTCAACAAACTCGGGCAGTGTTGCAATCAGTGCACGCAGCACAATCTTCAAACGACGCACCTCGTCCCGATTTACCGAGTCCTGTTCGCTCAACCGTATCAGCAGCTTGGTGGAGTCTTTCAGGATGGTACTGCTATTGCTCGAAGGTCTTGACGAATATCCAGGCCTGCAAAGAAATGTAAATGATCACATGATCGATCGTAGCAAAACCAACACACCAACACCTACTCATTGGCTTTCTGGTTCACTCCTAGCGAGGTCGATTGTCTTCGCCCGACCTCTGGCAGTACGGGCATCAGTGGATCAGCCACCTCGAGTACTTCATCCTCTACCTCCACCAAAACTGCTCCCGGCTCTTCCCGTTCTGCAGACAGCTCCAGCTCGGGATTGGACGATACTCGCCGGTTGGAGCCATTATCCTTATCCACGTCTTTGAGCTCGTCGGCATCGTTCAGCGACAGACTGGACGGTTGATGCGATATTGACGATGCAGATGGAATAGGCGCTATACTGTCCATTGAGAGCGATCGTGCTAATGCTGGTGACTTTTCTCCTGTAATAGCAAAGGCATGTTCCGATTAGTTTTGTGTGGAGGGAAGCAAAATAAAAAACAAGGACCTACGTTTGTTCTCCAGCACAACGCCACGCGTTTCCACCACCACCGGAGCATAACCCGGATGTAAAAGTGCAATCGTGGACGCTTCTGGACCGATACCTTTCGCCTTTTCCCACTCAAACAGTTTACGGGTAAACTTGCGCGAAATTCCCTCGAACTTGATGAAACCTTTGGTCGTCTGTACTACCAGCTCCTTCTTGGGTGCTTCCGAGGTGGTAACAAGGGCCTTCAGTTTTGATAGGCCTTCCGCCTTCGGTTGATGCTGCTGCTGTGCCTGATGATGCCGCTCTTTCTCGAGCTCGTCGCATGTTTTGGACTTTTTCACCGCACCGCCGGAGGCTTTGGTTTGCTGGCGCTTCATCGATGGTCCACTCTCGCTGGAACATCCCTGGGATGATTGTGTTGTATAGGGTGGTACTTTATTGGCTGCCTTCATTTGCTTCCATTCAGCTGAAAGTAACAAAGTAGTTCTTGTCAGATACGCTACCGTTCAATGTCGTTTTGGGGGCATACTACTTACATAACTTTTTCTGAAAATCTTCCGGCAAATCTTTAGCATCTGGCAGTTGCTTCAGCCCCTGTCCTTCCAGCTTTATCTGTCCCGTTTTCCACAGCTGCCAGTCAGTGATTGGCTTCTTCTTCGAATCGATCATATCCTTCGACACTCCCGGTTGGTGCTGTAAAGTGAAAAGCAAAGTTTTTTATCTTCATTCCCGAAACCCCTCCTCGACAGACCTTGCTGTACCTTTGTGCGCCATTCGCTAAGCTTTTTCTTGAAATCGGGCGTCAGATTGTCCTCCACGATCGGCGGCGGTTGTGATTTGGACGAGCCGGCACCATGCATTCCGAATGAATCATCCTTGAGCAGCTGGTTCACTAAAAGCAATACTTACGAAAATATACCAACCGCTACAATTGTAAGTACTCCCGAGCAAACAGAGTTTGGCAATGAGACCCTCTATCCCCACGCTTTTGGAAGGTCATCCAGGGTATACTTACAGGGACTGTTGTTCAGCATAACCGCTGCCGGACGCATCCGTTCCCATTCCTGCTGCTTTGCATCGAACTCACGCTGCAGCTTCAACTGCAACTCCTGATACCGTCGTTCGATTTCCTCCCGCTGACGCTGCAGCGTACGGTACTTCGGCGATGGTCTTCGCTTCGGTGTGTTCTGATCCGACACATCTCCGCTGGAGTAGTCTGGTTCGACGAGCTCCGCCACCCGTTCGGTGCCTCCGAAAAAGCTAAACGGCTTGCCGGAAGGACTGCCCGGAAGCGACCCTTCTGGATCGAGTGAAATTCCAGCGTAACTTTTACGCTTCGGTGAATACTTCGATCCGGGCGATGATGATAGCGCCGCAAGTACTGCCCCATCCGGATGCGGATCCATCGCCAACAGATCGACCGAGTCCGGCTGGCGGTGCAGGCTGAGCGGTTTGGGGGGAGATTTTCTTAGCTTACTAATACTGCTGCTGCTGCTACTGTTGGTGTTTGTGCTGGTGGTGATCGTGTTGGTGCTGGGTCCACCGGTGTGTGACCTTGTCTCTACCGGGACTCCTTCAGGTACGGATTCAATTTCAGGTATGTGTTTACTTTTGCGCGATCCACGATTCGTCCCAAGCGGTACCATAGTAGCCGTGGATGACACGACCGTCGACGGTACACCTTTATCGCCACTACCGCTACGCTTCGTTCGACCCTCGGGCGAAGGTTTCCACTCCCCATCCTCCCCGCTGGAAAACGTACCCTGCGTGCCCGGGATGGAACCACAGGGTGAGTTTGGACCACTGGGTGCACTAGTGTCACCACCCGCCACCGACCCGGAAGCTGCCGGGAGCAACAAAAAGGTCGGTGTCATTGCCGAAGACCGATGGCCCGGGGACGTTTGGCTGGAGGAGAACGAATCCGAACGTTCGCGCTGCATCGCCATCTCGCAGGCATCCATCGATTCGCAGGGACTCGCCTCCCGGCTGCAGCTGACACTGTTCGAGGGTTTTCCATCCCGGCGCGACTCGTTCGACTTGAGCGATCCACGGTGATTTTTCACTATACCCTTCACCTTGCTCCAGGCCGATTTATTTTTGTTCTGTTAAGGAAGGAATGTAAGGCGGAAAGAAGGGAAAAGAGTGTTACATCAGCTATCAAAGGGAAGAAAAAGAAACAACGAAACGCACCTTATCCATCTGACGAATCGGTTCGAGAATAGCTTCGCCATCGAGTGACCGCGAACGGCGTGCATCTTCCTCCTGGCTGCTCCGTTCTGTGCTCTTCACCGAGTCGCGCTTGCTTGAGTCTGTAAATGGAGGACAGAGAGACAGCATGACACCAGCGCGTCTACCAGATCCACAGGAACACCAACACTGTCCCAATACGTCTGCCACTACGCCCGCTGACGAATGGATTCGTCTAGTAAACAATTAAGCAAATTGACGGTGACCAACGCACAACCGTCGGTAGATCGACATCCCGTCGCGCATCTCGTCGTGTCGCACAAGCGGATGGAACGTAGCGCTATATTTAGCAGCAAAAATTGTTACCGCCCTCCCGAACCTCCCCACAATCCAGCTGGGTTCGGAATCGATACGTCGATCCGAGCGTCCAAGCGCACGCTAAGATTACTGGACCGGCGAGAAGCGTGGATCTCGACATTGTGGAAGAAACGTGCCCAACCCGGATCCTCGCTTCCCCTCACGCCCTCCTGGTATGATCTTCCCGCACGAAAATTCCAAGAAATCCGCACAGTCCGGCAAGATTCAGATCAGCGTCACCCCATCATCGAGTGCGCACAGGACCATATGTTTTCACTTTCGAAATCATTCGCCATACGCCCCTTGGCTTCATACCCCAGCCAGGGTGTGTGGGGTCTGGACACCGAAGTGGTCCAAGTTGCCGACCGTCCGATCTACCGTGGTGGTGATGGTGATAGTCGGCAGCAGCGGCGATGGCGTCGTGAGAGCGTTTTTCGTGCGTTTGGAACTTTACGACTTGTTTACTTTGCGCTTAAACTGTTTATCAGCATTCGTGTGTCTGTGTGCTTTTTTAGTGCGATTAAATGATCGTTTTCGTCGCGGTTGGGTTTTGCAACGATGCGGGAGGTTTTATTCCACTCCTGTGTACGCGAATCATCGCCACCAACGAGAACCATTGGGCAGTTTTGGAACATGTTAGAAAATTTGCGCCACTATTTAAATGTCACTGTTGTGCGTTTTGAAGGGTTGCTTGTATGCTTTAACACACTTGCACCAGAAAACGACATAAACCCACTGGTGGAAATTAAAAGGTACAAACTAAATGTGTTATAAATCGTTAATTCCACTCGCCTTCCTGCCTTCTACCACTCCCCTTCTCGTCACATACCGAACCATCCGATATTGCCTCACTTGCCGCGGGCTTAATTCTGCCTGCTTTCGCTTTGAACTTTTCCCGTTTTTACTTTACGATCCGCGCACTAGATGCTGAGTACCACCTCCTCCCTCATACCAACCAACCCATCCGCGTCTGGATCGATGGTAGAAAAGCAATCGTCATATTTATTTTCTCGCACTGCGGAAGAAGCACGTTTACGATTTACGCGAATTCTTGCGCAGCACTACGGAAACGTGCGTATGCTCTTTGAAGTAGCAACGCCACATATTTCCGCGCTTTTTCCGTCTGAAAGCGGACTTGTATTTTTGGTATGATTTTGAAATCATTTTTCCAACCAGCAACATTCATTCACTAGGCGAAAAATGGAAAAAGGGCTGCGGAGCCAGAGCATAACGGAAGCGTCAGCGTGAACACGTGCCGCCCTGATCGTCGCCTGCTTCACACTGTGCTAGTGATTTCGCCTGCGTACACCAGCAACAACAACAGCTTTCATTCAACACATTGCGGTGTGACATTGTGATGCTGTCCAACCTAGGCGGCGGGGTCATGGTGATTATGCCGCGAGGTGTGCATCGAGCCTGAACACAATCGGAACAGAGTCAACGCGCATCCTTGGACCTTTGCAGGCGGTGCATTATTTTTGTCACTTTACGCTCCGCTTCCTCGGAGCTCGTTGATTGCAGCAGCAAGGGCTATGTTGGCTATTTTTACATTGACATCTAGAGCAGAGCCCGTACGCAACGGTATAATGACGCAGGTAACCTTTGACATCCTAGACATCACTTGGGGGCACTGTAGTTGCAACCGAACGCATTAGTTTAATACGCATTACGACCCGCAAAACTGCAACAACAACAACAACTGCCACCCCGTCGATCAAAAGCGGCCGGGGTGGCCTTTTGAGTCGACGGTTAATGCGTTTTACTTTATATTGATCGTAATTGCACCATTGCTTCCTTCTCACCTCCCTGCGTCGACCGCTCGTTAGGGTGCGATGCAGCTTGCAGAAAACCCTCACCAAATGGATGCAATCCGTGCAACGATGGGCGCTAAAACAAACAATCAAATGGCCGCTGAATGGATGGAACAATTAGATTAATTATTTTCACCCAGCCCCTCAGCCAATCTTTCACACCACGCGGCTAGTCAAAATTGACCAACACTTTCAGCGAGCGAGGAAAACCCCAAACAAAACTGGGTCAATCATGGAACGCATCGTTCACGGTGGACCAAAAATAACCCTCAATATTCGCTTGGCTGGTGCAAACATTTGGCAGATTAGTGATGAGATGAAATGTTCAAAAGCCACGTTCGCACACGTGTTTGCATTGGTCGGTGTCGCCAGCTTATAAGAAAAAAAAACTCTCTCCCTAACACCATCACATCACATTGGTGTCTTATCTAGATTGCTCACGTTCCAGTTGAATCATTCCTATTGAACGCATACACACCCGTATCAAAACCCCATTCGAAGTGTTATCAGTGTGCTTAAGAGTTTGATTGTAAGTAAATTCGTTGCTTTACCCATTTTCCCACGTGACAGAATGCGGAAGCCCGTGAAACTGTTCCCGTTGGGACCTGTGTTGCGCAAACATAGCTTACAGATCGCTTTCACATCTGGAAAAGAAGCTTACAAAACATGCCTTTACAAGGGTAAATGACCACACCAACAATCGACAAAGACGCATTAAATCCATGTAGCTTTCCTGACGTCACTGGCAGCAATGGTGACAAACACCGGTCGACAAACTTCACGCCAAAACTCATCACTTTAGCAACAAACAAACATATGGTGTGTCGCCGTGTTCAAATTTCACACAGGTTTGGTTTATATTAGACACGAAACGTAAAGGAAGAAGAGCAAAAAAACACCCAACCTAGTGAAAGCAACAACATATCAACAGCAACAACAACAACAACAACAGCAACAAAAAACTGCGCCCCAAAAACTGCGGAACTGAGCAGTGCGAAAAATAAATAAACATAAACATTAACACACATACACACATACTCTCAGACACCCCCGTCTCGACTTGCTGTCTGAAGGCGATTGAGCTAAGCGATTCTCCGTCTACGACCGTAGAAAGATCATGATCATTTGCAAAATGTTCGCCCACCTTCGCCCGGTGAAGGCGTGATGGCTGGAGTGACGTGTGGTGATGATGGTTGATCTACATTGCAGCACCCTACGCACTGGACTGGTTGAAAGTCCTCGCACCAAGGACTCGCGCGACTCACAGTGAACACGAACACCGTCCCGATGGGTTCTTCTAGTGCTCATAAAACAGCTCGAGAAAAATCGCACACACTCAATCCGTTGATCCGTTGTACCAAATGTGGTTGGGAACCATGTTTGGGCGTGTTTGCCATCGTTCAACGGTGTAAAAAGGCCACTTGTACACCACTCTCGCCCTTACAACACCACGCACAGACAATTTTCCTGCACTTTTGCTCCTCTTTTTTGCTTTTTTTGCTTTACCGCTCCTCCCCCTCTGCAGTACATTATTTATTGCCTACCTCTCTGCTGTCTTGGTTGAGCCAGGGGTTTGGGTGGGAAAATATTTCTTTTCCGACCCATTCTACGGTTTGATTTACGAGCTCCCGTGTACTCCCGTACGTTACCGTTAGGAGGCTCCCGCTAGATGGGGAGGAGGTACGTCATAGTTTGCCTTTGCTTTGCCATTGTCACTACCAGCCGGGCAACTGAGTGTAGCTGGGAGATGGGAAAGAAATGATCATTCTGTACCGTCTATCCAAACCCAACCATTTTCACACATCCCATCGCGGCGTTTGGGGGTCGAAAGTCCATTTGAGCATAGGATGTGGTTTTGTACTGCTGGCATTGCTTACCAGAATTGTTTTGATCAACAAACCCCACTAATTGCTACGTTAGCAATTGCGTAATGGAATGTATTCATGTGGAGTTGGTCGTGTAGCGATTCTTTCTTTTTTTTTCAATCATGCATTAGGCAAGTATGCCCTTCTAGATAGTTTGGAAATTAATACATTTTCTTTGTAATCAGTAAACCACTTAAGCTCTGCATCGGGCTGGTTCCCTTCATCTGTCACCGAGCCGGTACGAAACCGGACCCGGAAAAGGCTTTTCATCGATGCCGAACGAACCATACCGCAGCGGGTTTGCGGGCACGATCACACAATAAACGGAAGCGTGTGTGTGTGTTCCAGTTGCATGTTTCTAGATATAGACTAAGATCACATAACTTGTGCCGGTGCCGATATGCTTTTAAGCTACTAATCGTTCAAGGTTAACGCATACTCCCGCCTTGATACTAATTTTCAAACGCGTCTACTTGCCGTGTAGAGACAACTGCGAACCGTCCATTGTTCGAACGGGTATGTTTTGGTGGCAAAAATAGCTCCGTATGCTCAAGGGTGAGGCTAGGGAGAGAGTTTTTCCTTTTCTTTCTCGTCTTCCTCCCTGATAAACATCTACGGTGGGAAAATCATGCAAAACGAAGGAGCTTGGGTGGTATCGGTTGGTGGTGGATGTGTTAGTTGATGTAAACCAGAACTCTGGCCTCTTCGCTGGATCGCACATCCCGATCATTTGCTGTGATTATTTTAAGCTTGTTTATTGTTGCTCCTCTTCGATCGCGCAGCTTAAGAGGAACAATCCCGCTCCCGGCCACGATGGAGCCGTCTTCGATCAGGTGAATTCATCCACACGCCTCCATCAGCCAAACACGCTAGATTTGGTTCGGAACTCTCGCTACACCCACCCTTCACCCTACTCTACTCGGTGGTGCCGATTCTTCTTCCTGCCAACGAGTTGACCTACTTTCAGCATGTAATGATGCGCCGCTGTCGGGCTGTGTCAATTGAAAGTAAAATCACCTGTTTTTCCTTTTCCATCACCCACACCCGTCCCTCCCCCCGTTCATTCTCATTTACCTCTCTAGAACACGACTTATCCTCCGCATTAGGATCCTACCTCGTTTCACCAGTGAATCGTTTGCCGGACGGAAAATGCGATCGAAAAACCTCTCCGTAGTTGGCTGTGTGTGAGTGAGAGTAAAAACGTGTCTCTGTGCTTTGCTGTGCCGAGCGATCCAAGCGGCGGCGTAACGGATTGGCGGGCAGCACATGTTTAAAAATAGCGCGATTATGTCATAGCATATCTTGGTGCTTCCCCTCTCTAAGGAGCGCAGAAGGTGCAACGGCACGTAAAACGCAACCAGCAGCAGGGAAAGCTAGGCAGGCAGGTGCAGCCTCTGTACCCAAACGCAAGGAGATTCCAAATCATACGTCTTTACGGTAAAAGGAACATTCCTGTTGGCGCTTGCTGAGCGATCCCTTTTTTCCCCTTTTGCGTCAATGTTCCCCGGATCGCACATTAAACCCGGAACCCTTTGCCGGATCGCACGCAATGCACATATGTGTGTGTGTGTGTGTGTG
>KB698694.1:0-27964 GCA_000349165.1 Anopheles christyi
GTAGCGGTTTTTGTTTCCAGCTTTTTGAAGCAAAAACGCTCGTATGCACTGTTTCTTAGAACATTAAGGATATAACAGAGATGAAGAGAGAGAGAGTGAGGGAAAACGATCAGATGAGATTGTATGTGTGTGTGTGTGTGTGTGTGTGTGTGTGAGCGCGTTAGCTGTAAGTGGTATTGTGAGCATATCGTTTTCTTTTTCTGTATATAGCTACACCTTCTTGTAATAGCTGGCACCTTCTCCGGTTGAAGTTTAAGCTCATAGAAGTGCATTTGCACCCCTTCCAAGAACAAGGTCAGCATCCTCAGCTCTTTGCATTCGGCACCCAACCACTTTCCCACTCCCACCCCAAACAAAAGCGCGCCCCCAACAGCAATTCGCGGGAAGTGCATCGAGATGAAATTGTGTGTGGTTAAAATTCGGTTCATCGTTTTAATTTCTGTATATAGCACTCTAGTAATATATCTGGCATCTTCTAGTTTGGCTGGTTGAGACATAAGTCAAGTGGAGGCTTTTCCCCCTCCCCAGAGAACATTGCCAGTTCCATCCTTACGTTTGTTAATTAAACCCAAACCTCTCATATCGTTTCCATTGTTTAGCATAAGGCGAAGGATGGCCAAAAAAGCGCCAACCACGTACCGAACCCCCAAAAACCGATCCTTTTGTATTTTCGTATCGTAAAATGTGCAACTAATTAATGGCAAATAGTGCGCGTACACAATTGAAACACATTCCGCTCGGATGTATTACGGAAAACGGTAGGAAAAACACACACACAGAGAGATGGATAGAAATAAACCAAGCAAGAAAAGGTAACGTGAAATAAGTTATAAGGTAACGTAAAAAAAAAGAAGGGAATTGTGAATTATGTTGTAAGGCAGCGTGAAATAAGAGAGAATAGAGGATAACAGAAGGGTCGCATTTTAAAAAGAGAGAAAGCATACGCATACGTTGTGAACACGGAACAAAACGAACAACAAAACAGCCAGTGGGAAACGCAAAAGTAATTCTAAATGTATACAAGCATAAATATGAAGAAAAAAAAACTGTATAACATACACAAACACTCACTTGCGCCGTATGGCACTCCATTAAACACAAAGCTGATTAATCAAAGAGTGAACAATGGATTGTTTGTTTTTCTAGCCCTTCTTTATCCGTTCTTTGAGTTCGGTTTTGATGAATCTTTTTGTTTCGCTACATGCGCAAGTTTAATGGATGAAAACAAATAGTTATTTATTGCGATCAGCTAGTTACGCTACTCCTAAGTTTCGATCTATGGTTTTATGTTTTATGTTTCAATAAAGTGCAACAACATCAACTTTTTGGTTGTTAATTTTGGATTGCTTTACAAACAGCGCAAGATAGCAAAGAAAAATAAAAACAAACAAGTAAACTTCATTGACCCATTTCAAATGTGAAACTTTTCTGCGATTTAGATGTCCAACTATTGCTTATAAAACTAAACAAAGGGGAAAGAGATACAATAAAGGAAAGAAAGGAAGCGAATTTGCAGCAAGTAGAACATAAACCAAAACATGACAGGAAAATCAAACAAGCAACGGAATTGGAATGCGGAAAAGTACAAATTGTTCAAATAGTAAATTAAAACAAAAGAAACCCCTCAACAACAGTCTCCTCAAGGTAGCGCACCATTCTTTGGAGAAAACGGTTTAAAAAATAACATAAAATTGACTGATTAACCCCCAGTAGAGAACCACGATTGCCCAAAATAAAATAAAAATTTAACCTTAAAACAAACCTTGCTACTAATAACAAAGACAAATGCCTTGCGTGTGTGATCGATATTGTCCTACTTCTTCTACATAACAGTACAGTGAACGTGTTAATGTGTGTAGTTATAAAACTAAACATCGCGTAGCTTGCAAATAAGAAGAAAAAACACCACAAAACATAACACAAACACGAAGATACATCAAACAACAGGCAAGAACAAAGAAAACAGCTTCAACAAAAAGAGATCGCGAATTGTCAATCACACAACTTTTTTCTAGAGGGTTTCATTCGAGAACAAATTACAAAACACAAACATTACATTCCCAACACAGTAAGAGAATTGAAAAGCTGCGAAAAGATTATAATACAGTTTCTTTTTACATCCAATTTTAATTTCTCCAACAACCCATCCAAACTAAACTGATTGAACACAAAACTCCAAACAAAAAATGGAATCAAGAACAACAAATCATGTTGCCTTCGGTTGCTATGTTGCTTGCTGATAATTGTATAATGCTGCTTGTTATTGCTTTGCATTCGCTTGTCAGGCTGTTTGAACAGTGCAAAAGTAGTGCAGGCGATGTGTAAAAGTGTTTTGTAGCTTGTAAGGCGGGGGGGAGGGAAGTAAATCGAAATTTAAAAAAAGGGAATCGATTCAGAGGGTATGGAAATTAAAAGAGAACGTGCAATTTAGATGTGGTGCTAAGTGATGAACAATTAAACGAAACATGAAACAAACAAACATGAAAAAGCACTCAGCGACGGGTCAGCAGTATAAAACTCCCTTTTTCATTTGGCTTCTAATCTAATTGCCGTTTTGTATTTCACGATATAATATGCATCTGTATCAAAGGGAAACCGAAGAGAACAGGAACAGATAGTGAAAAAGTTGCCGAAAAGAACTATAAAACACAATTCAAAACAACACACCAGAGGGAAAGAAAGGGAAACAGTAGAGTAAATGACAAATAAACCCCAGAAATAGAAAATTATCCACAAAACAAAACAAAAGCCCCGACATATGTAACCCTCTGCGCCCCGCACGTATTGCGAATGCAAACACTATTTTTATAATCGTATTACAAACAAAAAACGCGTGAAAATTCAAACACGAAAGGTTAAGAGCACTGTAACACAAAAACACACGGAATAAAATAAGCGATGTAGCGAATGCATAAAATAATCTAAACGCGATATAAACGAAAAATTGAGGGAGGCAACAAGCATAAAAAAACACTAAAATAGATGTAAAAAAAAAACATGCCGTCTTGTCTTGTGTAGCCTGATTGCAGAAGAACCAAACATGTGGCAACAGCGGATATGAAATTGTCGAAATAAAATGGTCGAAACAACAGCAACTTTCTTTCAGTAGTTCTTCCTAAATCGCCCATTAGACTGCCTTAACTTATCACTTTTTATTCCGCTTGGTACGAACAGCTCCTTACCGGAGCTTGCTGCTATATGCCGTGTCGCATAGCATAAGAAAGGAAGTTTTACAGAACCACCTTATCACTAACGCACTAATGATTAGATGCACCTTACTAACGCAACGATTGGAGAGAAAGTGAGTGGATTGCACTTATTAGCGAACGGTAGGGTTTTAAATACACCTTAACACTCTGATTTTCGCAATGCTAACAATCTGAATATTACAAAAGTATAATTAAGTAGGTTATTTAATTAATTTGCTTTTAAGATACGGCAACAACAAAGAAACACGTCGTCACCACACTTCATCTGGTGGTAAGTGGCGGGTAAAGTGGTAAACATGGAGTAAAGTTACGCGTCCGTGCGTATAGTGGACCTTCCATCCATACCGTCGTGTGGCATATGATCGAACGTTTATTATCTTCTTTTTATAACTAAACTGCCCTACGACAAAGTGGTAGCAGCAGCGGCGGCGGAACAACCTGCAAGACACAATAATTCTACTTAAATTCCCCTTCTAAATTCCTCTCCTTTCAACGCGATTCGCAATGCAATAAAAGTGTTGCACAAAGCTGAATCCTAGTTTTTTTTAATAGGCCTTTTCATTATAGACTAAATTCTAGCACAGAACAAAACTGAGTTCAAAATGTAAACCTCAATGGCACGCTTTTCCTCTCCATCTGCCGAACACGCTGGGCGGTTTTTGTGCGTTCATTCGAACCATTACAGCTAAGTACACTTACGCCATGCCAATTGCCACCGTTCCCACGTCTGCTTCCTGCCGTGGAGCTTGTGCGATTTACCGTACACAACCGTTGGCTGTGTGGTTGTTGGATCACCGCACCAGCACCTGCAATCAGGACTCGTTCGCAAGCATCCGATTCGATGCAGAACCACCGTCCAGTGATTCCACTGACCCATTACTACTACTTGCCTCGACCGACTGGTTCGGTGATCGTTCACTTGCCAGCGATGCCGTTGGCTCTTTTTCCTTGCACTCTGTAGCCTTCTCGCTGGCCACTATCACCTCTTCCGGCGGTGCCACAAGCATCATATTGACAGACACAAGCAACGGAAACGTTAGTTCTCGATCGAACACAACCAGCTGCGTTTCTTCATTCTTCTCTAGCGATATCGAAAGAATCGGCGTTGTCTGCTGGTGCTTGATCTGGCGCAGCTCGTTCAGTGAGGCAAGCGAAACGCGCACCAAAAACTGTCGTGCCACGCGCAAGCTTAGCAAACGCTCGTTTTCCGTCCGATGGTGACGGCGGATGCGCAGCGAACGGGTATCGGACGAGAGTAGCAGATCGAGCCCGAAATGGAACCCGGTCCAGCGCCACTTGTGCAGTACATTTTCGTTCAGTATTCGGCCGCACCGGATGCACGACTCGAGGAAGACCCGATCCTCACAGACGATCGGTTTGTCGAGCGATTGATCGATCGTCAGTACGTTGGTCCACTGTTGCATCAGCGGTTTGTGCAGCCATTCGATAGGAATGATATTGTCCTGCCGCAAAACCCGTATGTCAACGTGATGGTTAAGCAGGTTGTGCAGTCGGAGGACGCGGAAGACACGCTCGTACGGGGCACCCTCCGGTGTGGAAAGGAACGGTACGCTGCTAGTACGTTCGGCAAAGTAGCGTTCCTTCGGATGCTCCACACCGTCCGTGGCCGATTCGTCGGGAAAAAGTTTAAGAGCCATCCAGTAACGGAGCAGTGTGTAGACGGTGAACTCCGTTTGGACCACATACAGGTCAGCGCTGGAAACGAGCTGTTCCATGAGCTCGAAGCTTACTAGCCGCAACCATTTCGGGGCACGGTGATAAAAGCTGAGCAGATTCACCAGTAGCCAACCGAACGTGGACTGCTTTACCATCTTCACACCGTATTCACAGGCAGCTTCATAGTAAAGAACTGCGGTCTACAACAGACGAAGAAAAAAAAACATCATTACCTTGCGTACAATTTACAGTCCCACACTCCCCCAAATTACCTCCGCATTAGTCGTTTCAACCATCACCTCCGCACACCGGTCGATGAGACTGTCCAGCTGGAACAGCGTAGCCGTTGCAAGGGTGGACACAATCACTTTCGGTTCCAGAACGACCTCATCCATATACAGCGATCCAAACACCGAGTACAGTGATTCGATCGTTATTTTCGGATCAATAATCTCGATATGCACATAGTCTTCATCTGCTTCGCGCCACGATCCATTAAACATGCTGGCAAAGTACGGACTTTGGCTTAGGTACACCTTGTGCAGGTGCCACTGCTTGCCGAGCGCGTGCACCGTAATGTCCGAGTTGCGTTCCTCCTTAAACAGTGCCTGATAGATGTACTTCGCCGTGGAAACTAGCTTTTTGCTGTAGGAAGAAGAAAGAGGAAGATATTCTTATTTACACCATTGCGATAAGACGGATCTTGGTCATGGCGTTCATCCCTACCGCTTCGGTGTTTGTAGTGATTTATCCAGCAGATCACTTCCATCGCCACTTTCGTACGCACTTTCGTCTTCACGCTTGCGTTTCCGGCCGCGCATCGATTGCGACACGCTGCCCAGTTTGTTCAGAACGTTGCCCATATCTTGGTTTCTTAATTGGGTCGATAATGGCTAAGAAAACTGCTTGCCCTACTAAAACCGTCTGTCGGTTTGGGAATGATCACTTCTATATCACTGTCTACAGTTTCATCCGTTCCTGTGTGCACTTCATTTCAAAATAGGATCACCCGCTCTTCACTTCGCTGTGGGGTGGTGTTAATTGCAGCACACCGTTTCCGTTTTTTATTCACTTTTTCACCGAGACTGGAAGGAAAAGGGAGGGAAGAAAATGTGTGAAAAATAGAAGCGAATGTGATGCACATTTCTTAAACATTCTGCTTGTATTGGATACGTGTTGCGACCGTAGCTAAGTTAAATTAACTAAGGCTTAGTTAGATATTATTTTCTGTTGTTCTGTTCTGTCTTCTTCTACATGTTAATGCCTTTATTACAATTCAATTTCAAAACACAACACTAAATCCATACTACAAATCCATATTTTAAGAAAAACTGCAAAACATTTTTTTGAACACATTGCATCCTTCAGCCTGAATTAAACTTAAAAGGATAAAAAATAAAATTAATCACATTACAAAAGCAATTTGATTCACTTTTCACGCACTCTGCTCACAAAACAAAAGACCGCAATTCAACCAGACATCCGGTTTACTATACGGGAAACATCATGTTCCAGGACTGCACTGCACTAATAAAACAACTCCGTCGCTGCCTGTGAGACGGACAAACAAACAATGCTGAAGACATACGGACACCGAATCACCGAACCAGCAACACCCTTGATTTCCGTCCATCAATAACGACAAGCCGCCCCAAAGAAACAAGTGCTAAAAATAAGAACCAAGCTAACGTGGGCAACATGGCACGACGATCAACTTCACCATGACTTTTTTTTCCTGGAGACTTTGTCTCGTTGCTATGGCGTCACATTAACCTCCCCTTGACACATGGCGCACGTACGACATGGAGAATGATATTAAACTCCAAAGATGGAGTGTTTCCCAAAAGTGTTTTGGAATTTGTGCAAATATGCAAGAAAGAAGAATTTGCAATCGAAATTTTGCTGTAAGAGCATCAGCTAAGGTAATGTTTTTTTTTCTTCTTTCTATTACCTAAAACAAGGCGTATTTTAAATTCTAAATGATGAAGCGTGAATGGTATTAGCTTCAAACGTGTCTTGCATTATTCAACCAACCGATTATTAACATAATCAAGCACACTTCTCTACTCCGGGTGGAGCTAGTACTTTCTTCTTCCAGCTGGTGATGTCATTATCCCTCAACACGTCTTCTATCATGCCGTGAAGTCAATTTCTGTTCAAATAACTACCAAAGTGGGCTCAAGCAAAAACAACAGAACCTCAACGCTTCCAACACAATTGCCACCCTTTATCCATCCCAATCCCGCTGCTTTGTTTGTCCCTCATGGAGCATGATGTCACCTGCGTGATCTCTACGCTAGCTAAAAAGCTAAACTAAACATCATGGGCAACCGATTCGGAACGTTTTATTAGTACTGCACAGTAGTGCATCGAGTCATTGTAAACATAAACCCTTTAACAAACAAAACTCCGCCCGCGCAACACAACAACGAGATGGGTGTGTGTGTGTGTGTGTGTGTGTGTGTGTGTGTGTGTGTGTGTGTGTGTGTGTGTGAGTAATCCACCACCCGAAAGCATAACCGAACAATGCCTAAACCGCTCGCACACCACACCACAACACTACTAGCATACATTTATGCTGCCATCGTTCGCACACACACGTACCAATTCGACCTCGACCCAACTTTCAAATGGAGTGGCAGAAGGTGGTTAAGGAAGGGCCCAAAAGCTTGTTCAATCCATTTTGGGATCCCATTGCGTCGATCGCCAGAAAAGGGAAGGGTGGTAAATGTCATGTGTTGTGGTTTTTAATACACAAACACACAGACGATTCACTCAGCTTTATGCTCGTTTTAGCAGCAACGCATCAGCTGAGACTTTTCCACTGTGTACTGGGGGTAGACCCTAAAAAGAACCATCTCGTATTAAGCAATGGATAAACCTCCGGCTAAAACGTGTTGTGTTAAACTAGGTTCAGCTGCTCTTTTCCAAAAACAAAATCGATTGCGGGATGATCGTGATGTCATCGAGTGCGCGCTCGCACGAGTGTGGGTGTGCAGCTCAGCAGAGCGCATTCATTGGAAGGAGGAGATGCGATTTTATTTACACACGGCAAAACAAACGCGCCAGCGTAACCGACGCATGACGGCATCTGTCTTACCGCCCGGACACGAACCGGAATTGGGTGTACACGCATTGGTATGAAAATTGACGCCACAGCACCCCGATCGAGCGACTCCACTGTCCTATTGGAGGAATTATTGCTTTCAGATCTCACGTACTTCATGCTTTTGTTGTCGCTCGTCGTCATTTAGCAAGAATGTTGGATAGCTAAAATGGCAAGGAATCACATTACATGCTAGATAGGTGGAAAGATATATTGATTACAGTAGGCATCTGGCAGGGGGAGGATGCATTTTTGAATTATATACGTTGTTCGTGGCAACGAAAGGAATATAGATTTTGGAGCAATGATAAAAATAGAACAACTGTTTGGAAGCGTAAAACACTGTCATTGCATTGAACTGACTCTGTACCGAGTACATGTTGCATCTGTTTGAAGTAAAACGCAATTCAACATCATTTTTGTTTAAAGTCCTATCCTACAATTGTTAGGAACTTTTGCAATCACCTCAGCCTATTGTTTTCACTCCGAGCATTATTATTTGGTGGACACTTAAATTCCCGTCGCATTTTAGAGTAGTAGTTCAACAGGAAAATCTTCTCCCTACACCCTTGATAGCAATGAACTTATTCTATAGCCATCACTTACATCCTATCGGTGAAGGCTTCCCACCCTTATCTATCCGGCTGAATGTCACAGCTGGTGTACTTACTGTGGTTGCCGGAACGATAGCACAAGATCATACGATCATGTTCCAATGGTCAATCCACACGCGCTCACACACATGGTTCGATGAAAATGATGCACGGATATTGTTTCACGAAAAACTTTTCGCCAAATCTTTCTTAATTCATACTACAAAGCGGGCAGATGCGTGTATCATCTGTTTGTACTTCCACTTTTTCCACCGTTCTAATAATAAAGTGTGATGCTGTGGGTGTTCCTTTCACTTTCCCTTGCCTGTAACACTCGTCTTGGCACGCAAAGCCAAAACAGTTTTTTGTTTTAAATTAGGTTTTAATTGCTTTTTAAAAACATCCTCTCAACGCTCAACCTTGCACAACACAACAAAGCGACGAATGATACTATTGATTGATTGGCGCTAATTTCTGCACTTTTAATTCTTGTGACATCACTTTTGTTTACCTTCAGCACGGGCAACTTCGACGTCGGAAATTACGTCGTATTATCTACCTTCCACTACCGCCCGTTTTCTAATTCTGTTTCGCACGAGAAAATCGTACGCACGCAAGCGTCCGCTGCCCGTTGCGCTAGAAGAAAGAATAACAAAACAAAACCAAACACACCATTGGACAGTCTAACCCGCGACGGACATGATCCGCTGACGTTTGATATGTGGTGACATGCGGTGGATTTTTTCATTTGCCTAAAATAAAATCATTTCTGTGAATGAAATTTTATTTTTACTCCTCTTTCTTCGACTTACAGGAAAATGTATAGTCTTGAAAGGTGAAAATGATACAATTTATATACATTATACGCGACGCATTCCGAAATTTCAATAAAAAAATGATGTGCTGATGCTTCCCACTGAATTGTTTATAATGTGATGGTGAAGTGTTCTTCCTCAACTTGCAATGGCAATTTTCAAAGCAAGCATCAACATACACGTTGATTTTAGCTGCAGTTGCTTATTCATTTTTAAACAGACCAAACGATTTTGTACCTTTATTGTATTGAACAAAGCGCTATGAATGGTTGACTTAGAAGGGACTTTACCTCATCATAATTTCAACCGTCCTTTTCTGATCAGAAAAAAATCATGAAAAATGAGATGAAGAGCCTGATGACGATGGATCGAAATCTATATCGAATATATGTATGTATGCCAGGTTCAGTACGTCCAGTAGCATTGTGTGTTTAAAATGTAGTCAAAAATGTGCGATAGGCTTGTGTGTTTGTGAAGAAACACGTTCATCGATATTTGATCGAATATCGAAGAACTCTACCTAGACAATACATCTAATATTACTTTCTCACAATAGTATTGACAATCGCAACACCAACACACAGAAGAGGATACAGTTTCCTTTTTCCAAGTAGATAACACGAATTTATTGGGTATCCTAACGAGTCTGCGTTCTCTCCGACCGTCCGCACTAGAACCGATGAATGTTGTTCCGGTTCCGATTACACGGCTGCCAGGGGGGGTGCTGCTAGTGTACACGATACACGATCAGGATGATGGATGGATAACACCGGCAGTGTATGGTCTATTCTTCTCGGATTCATTTTCAAAATAAAGTCTGCACACGCACGACATTCCTCCCGAATTGTACAAGCACACCATCACATACACGTACACACTACACAGCTCGGAGTATCTCTTCCTGGCTCGCAACACACTGTACCACCACCGCCCGAGATACTGCCAGCCGTGTCAACCCGGCCGGAAATAACACACCGCGCGCAGACATCCGTTGCGATAAACTCGTACTCTCTGACTTTCTTAATTACGTCCACCCGGTTCCATCGGAGTCTTCCTCTGTTACAGTAGGTTGTCGCCTTAGAAACGGAGCTTCTGGAAGAACCACTTGTTCTTGCCAGTCTTGTGCCGCTCCTCGAACTTGCAACGGATCTGGTTGCGGGCCTTCTTCCGCTTGGCCGGATCCTTCATGTCAGCCGCGCTGTATTTGCTGTCCAGGCTCACGTCTGGCACGCTGTAACGCGTCGGCATCAGATGGTTGTAGTTCAGCATCTGCGAAGAAGAGGGATGATGATGAGCATGGGTCATTATTTACGGCTATTCCTATGGCCTTCAGGCGTTCGGACCGCATTACTTACCTTGATGAATGGCTTGATCTTGCAACGCTTGTGGATGCGATCCTTGCTCATGTTTCGCGTCACGCGTCGTGGGTAACGATCGATGCCGGCAACCAGGGCCTGGCCGAACTGCTTGTCCGACGTACCGTCATCGAACGTCTTCATGATGATAGCTTTGCGACCGGCGTACCGTCCACCGAGGACGAGTACCACCTTACCAGTTTTCATAATCTTACCCATTTTGGCCTACCGGAAAGAACAATGTGTTCGTTAATAATCAACTCACGATAACACCGCTCTGTATTCCGAAATCGAGTGAAAAGGAAGCGAAACGGGAACGAAGTACACGCGTTTGCCGACGACACGAGTGCTGCCACCACAAACAACCCCCAACAACACACATCACCAATCACCCGGGCACAGCGCTTTTCCGTCTTGGCACCATTTCACGAGTATTTCGGCCGAAATTAACTATTTCCTTCTTGGCTTTCATCGTGCACATCCTTTCCCTTCCATTTATGCTTCATTTTCACCCGATTTTCCGGCACTTAGATGCGGTTTTGTACGCCAATTTTACCTACTTAGTGAAATGTGTTTCACTGGCGCTGATGGCCGACCGGAAAAAGAACCTGAGAGAGACGGAACGCGTTGACGTTTTGTTTTCGCTGTTTTCGCCCGGAAATTACAAACTCGCCTCGTATGTGCTGACAGATTGCTTGACAGCTATGCTACCGCGGTTGGTACGGCGTCGTAGAACAGTTTTCAAAAGGAACGTTTAACCTAGATTAATTAATTCGTTAAGAGCTTATTGATGTTTCCGCTTCAACATAATTGTTTTTAATATGTGTTTCCGAAATAATAGAATCATAAAAAACATTGTTTGAATTCAATTTGCTTCTCCTTTAAAGCTGTTTCGCAATTTCTCACATATTATTTCGATTCAGTTGAGACATTTTACAATGGGAGAAAAAATCTCAGTCCGTATTTTTTCAGAATCAGGAACACAATAATTTTAAATGGTGGGAAGCAGTCAATGCATTTCGTGCCGTTTACAATAAACCATGCGAAATAGTAATTACATTGCGGGAACACCTTGTGATATCGAATCATATACACACAAAGAACTTCTCCGTTTTACGAATTTTACACATTTATTGCTACCTAAAGTTTATCGATATAACGCTAATCAACTCACCTTAACCCAACAAAGGTTAAAATGCTATGAACAGTTTATTAAACAAGATCGTAACTTGTTTTACATTTTACATTTCTGATACACTGATTTACTACTGCAAGCCGTTTCATCACACTTCACTTAAAGTGCAACGTTCGAATAGTCGGGCTCGTTTTCACCCCGAACGTAAACCGGCCCATGTTTTGCCATGTACTTTTTGATGAACTCGCGGGCCTTCGTCTTTACCGAATCCGTCACCTCCAGCTCGTGCACGGTATTGTCACAGTGTTTCAGCTCCTTCAGCATAACGAAATGTGTTAACTGTAAAGGGAATCGTAATCATTAAAACATGTTTCATTATTAAGTAGGCCACTTCTTTCCTTACCTTCCGTGCAAGATGCTTGAAATCGTCGGTGTTGGTAATACGCCCCAGTGGGCAGCTGTCCTTCCGGTAGCTGCTCAAGTGCTGGACGATCACGCCCGCAATGTCGACGCGGAACTTTTCCTTAATTTTCTTCGCCTCCTCACTGTTCAGATCCCCTTTGCTGGATTTCTTTCGCTTCGCCAGCTTTGCCGACACCGTGGCAGAGCTTCCTCCCTCTGCACTCTGTTGAATTGGTGTGGCTGCTCCACTAGTTCCACTTCCTCCGGCAACGGCAACAGGAGCAGACGAATTTCCACCACCACCAACACCAACACTTCCCTCGTTCGTCATTTCTTCTGCCGTTTTGCGCTTCTTTCCCAACCGTTGCTGTACCTTCTTCCACTCTTCGTACGGGGAGATCTTTTTCTTCTTGTTCAGTATATCCAGCTCATCCACAATGCACTTATCCTCCACAATCTTGTGCGACACGACAAGATCGTCGTCGATCAGTGACGCGTCACCGGTACCACCAACACCGACCCCAATGCTACTACTGCCCGCCACGTCCGTGGCTGTGGCATTTGCCGCCATCGACGGTTTATCCAGCGGACTACCAAACGGATTGTCGGCCAGCGTTTTAGAGAACATGCTGCGGGCGCGCAGCCGTTTCGCTTCCTCTTTTCGCTTGCGCAGCTTTTCCTTCGTTTCCTTGTACCGCTTCATCTCCATCTGACCATACTGTTTGTCCTCTTCCGTTCGGGGCTAAAAAACACGAAAACACAATTATGGAATCGTTCGGAAAGCAAACGGTGATTTGAAAAACTTACACTAATAATGCGTGCCTGCACCAATTTCAGACTGTACTTTCGTTTCCTTCTCGGGAGCAGCTGTTGCAGAGCGGCCTCGTCTACCGTTGTGTTGGCATTGCTCGATTCGCCAAATATTTCCTCCAGTGTAAGCATCTGTGGTGAGCCTTCACCCGCTTCCCGCTTTACCGGTATCTTCGACATATCGTCATTCATGTCGTCCGGTTTGGCCAGCACGTCATCTGGGTGTGTATATGAGAGGGAGAAAAAATCAGCAATTCGTTAGCATGGATGTGTGTTACAATCATTTCAAGCATTAATTACCTAAGTTAAAGCTCGACTGCTGTTTGCGCTTCTTTTTTAGCAACTGTTCGAACTGTGCCACCAGTTCCTCCTCGCTCGAATCGCACGTATCGGTCGTGCTCGAGTCGGAGCTCATCGAAATGTCATCGTCGGCCAGCGCACCCACTACCGTTCGGCCCGGCTTCTTCGGCGGTTCCCACTGTGGGATGCGTTCCTTCACGTGGTAGTAGTACAGTCGGCCACGCTCGTCAATGGCAAAGCGCCAGTAGGGGGGAAGCTTGATCGACGGGAGCTCGTAATCGTCTGGGTTCGTCGACATCGGTGGGGGTTGGATTTTAAAGTACGCATGGCTCGGCGGTGTCGGTAGGAGCCGTTCGTCCTCGGAGAAGTATTCACCCGTCGCCGGATTCATGCGCACCGGTATGTCCATCGGTGCGGTCAGATGAGGATTAAGCCCGAACCGTAAGCATGCGTTCTCGTGCATCATCCACATTTCTTTTTTGCGCCGTTCGGCCTCCTCGTGGGCGACCTTCATCTCGAACAGATGGCGTCGTTGCTGTTTCGAAAGATTGTCCTGCTTCAGCGGCGGATATCCACCCACACCGGGCAGTCCCGGTGGGGGTCGCTTGAGCTTACTGCTCAACCCATACGGTCCATCACGGTCATCAAGCGAACGGCGACGTTTCGGTTCACTGCCACGCAAACCACGGCTGTCTCCCCAGCCACGGCCGTCCCGATGCCGGTGATGCTTGTCATCCTTCTCGTCATCGTTTTCCAGTCCGATCGCCTGGTACCGCATGTCTGCTTCCCTTTCGTGCTCCTTCATCTGCTCGATCCGTTCCTTCTTCGGGATGCGGAACACTTCCTTCAGATTCATCCAGCTGATGAGCAGCTTGCAGGAAAGAATTCGTATCTGCGTACCGAGCCGTTGCTCTTCCGGAGCATTTTCATCTTCCGGCTCGGGAATTTGAATGTCCGATGGGAGCACGCTAGCGGTGAGGGAATCAGTAGTCGTCGTTGCCGCCGCTGCTGCTGCCGCTGCAGCGGCTGCAGCTGCCGCCGCCGCCTTCTCCTTATTCTCTACCTCCTTATCGCACGTACTGATGATTTCCTTCAGCTTGCCTAGATCGGCCAACTTCAACAGTTCCGGCATGTTCTTCAGCACTTCCATACTGCCAAGTCCAAGCACGTCTTTTTTCACAGCCTGTTGTTGTTGTTGCTGCCGTTCGGTCGTCGGTTGGCTGCTGCTGTCACTTCCCGCTCCATTACTGTCGCTTGGGGAGCTGGTTCGCGAAATTTCTTTTTCGGGTTTCTCAACCGCCAAAGCTGCAACAACGGGCAGTGCCACCGGTTCCTCCTTCGGTACGGTGGGTGTAGCGACATGTTTTCCCTTCTCCGCTCGAGCCCACTTTTCAATGGTGTGCAGAATTTTGCTATCCTTCAGCATCGTCTTGTTGGAGATTGGCAGACGGTCCAGCGTGTCCAGGATCTGAATGCGGAACTTGAGGTCTTCGATCGATTCCGTCGACTCGCAGATCCATCCGTACAGCAATCGAAGTCCGTGATAATCCAGGAACAGTCGGCGGCAGGGCAGCTCACCACTCTGGAGCAATGTTAGTAGGCGGCTGCGTGATTTGATGTCCTTCGCACGCACCATCAAACGGGACAGCTTGAGCGTGTGTGCTTGATTCTTGAGCCCCGTCTTCAACAGATTATTGATTTCTTCGTCCAGATCGGGATCTTCGTGTATTTCAAGCCGCCGCTGCTTGCGTGTCGCTGTACGCTTCTTGCGCGCTTTCTTAACTTTCGCTGGCGTCACTTGCACTTGGTCTGACTTGATTCCCTCCGCCCGGTCGTTTGCCGCGGCCGCTAAAGCACCCTTCGAAGCTTTAGCACCTTCCGGTTGGATCGGATGCTCCTCCGATGACGCCATCGCCGCTTCCTGATCCATCTTCTCACCTTCCTCATCACTATCTTCCTCACCTTCTTCCTCATCATCCTCATCGTCCTCCTCTTCTTCAAAGTCCGAATCACGCCCCTCACCCGTCGGTTTCGCCCCAATCCATCCACGGCAGCTGTCTGCCTCACAGTAACACTTCTGGGCCTTCCGTCCATACCGCTGGAACTGGTAGTCGAACGTAATTTCCTCCCCCGGCAGGATGTACTTCGTGCTGAAGAACCCAATGCGCAGCTCCCCATTGACGGTCCACTTTTGCGTTTCCGCGTTCGGATCGCACGAGTGATTGATGAAGCGCGAAATGTTACCCTTGGTCGTGGCATCGATGATGCCGTCGCTCCGCAGTGCCATGAAGTAGTAGTGTTTGTTCTTTTCCCGCGAGTAAGCTTCCGCTCGCTCATCAAACTGTGCACTGTTCAGCACCTCACCGACGTACTCCATGATGAACTCACCCGGCGCGACAGGTGTGCTGGCCTGTATGCCGAAGCCCTTCTTCTCCGTCCGGAACACCTGGCAGTGGGCGTACTCTTGCCGCTGGAAGCGACGATTCGTGCACCGATCCCCGACCGTACAGCGCGATCCACATTCAATCATGAGCAGCCGGTTCAGACAGTCCTCACCGCAACCGTGCTCACCGCGTTCAATTTCCTCATGCGTGAGAAAGCAATCGCACGTCATCTTCTTCGCCTCCTTGCTCACGATCCGATCGCTGTGGTAGATGTTCTCACGAATCGTTTCGAATCGGCTCAGCTTTTCCTCCATATCACGCAGATACTCCTCGGAAAGCTCCACCGTCGCACTGTCACCTTCGTTGGCAATGACGGGCCAAGCTGGACCACTACCAGCACTACCGCTGCCCTGCACTTGACCGGGTTGCATTCCCACCTCCCCCATCGCACATCCTGGGTCACCACCGGAATTTGCTGCGTAAGCATCGTAGCCTCCCACAGCGGAAGATTTCTTCATCAGTTTGTCCTTGTCACGTACCAAGCCATGGCCGCTGGTACGTTGCTTTTGTGAGCTGATCGTCTTGATGCGTGTCGATCGTCGAATAACGCCATCATCAGTGTAACTTTCCACCAAACGCACCATATCGACACGCTGCGAGTCGCGGTTCTCAACACGTGCTTCCTCAAACAATGGAACTGCACGCACAATCAAGCTGCTTGCTGTTGGGTCCGCTTCATCACAGGACATTAGATCGAACGGTGAGCTAGCACCGCTACGAACACCGGAATCATCTTCGGATGGTAGCCCACCACACTCGGACATATGTGCACCTTCACTATCCGACAGACCTGCAACCGATTCCGAACGTAGCGTTTCTGCATCACTAAACGCTTCTTCCTCTTTCAACTCGGTAAAATGTTCCGTCTCCTGTTTCGGTTCCACTTGCGGCAAAGTGTCGAATGTGTTTGGAGGTTCTTCTTTCACGGGGTGGTGTTGGCTTGGCTGTGTTGGCTTTCCTTCCATCCTATTTTGGACTGTATCAGATGCAACAAATTCTTCTACTTTTGGTACGACCTGTGCTTGTGGGGGCTGTGGCGGAGGTGGTGGAGGTGGTGGTAGCTCTGCTTCAATAGATTCTTCCATTTTGTACATCTTTAATGAAGCCTTCGTTACAATCTTGGGTGGTTCGGGGGATGCTTTTAGCGGTTCGGCGGTTTCCAGCTCAAATGAGGGACATTCCGGAATACGCTCCACTGGGTGTTCCTCGATCTTCTTCTGTGGAGTCTCCGTAACAAGTATCTGTTCCACCACCGGGCCAGGTTTTTCCTCCAACAACTCATCACTCTTCGTTTTGGACGAATCGCGTTTGTCCTTCGATTTGGAGGATTTCTTCGTTACCGAACGGTCGCGAATAGTTTCCTCCTGAAGAAATCCGCCCCCAGTACTACTGCTCTTTCGATTGCGTTCCTTTTCACCGTCACGATCCCGTTGTTTCTCCTCCTGCTTTTCCTTCGGACGGCTCGATCGATGACCGCTACCACTAGCGTCCATTCGACGGACCGCCTCGATCTCGTGGGAGGCAGATGATTTCGTACTCTTGTGCTTGCTGCTGTGCTTGTGTTCCTTTGTCCGGTAGGACGATGACGATGAGGAGGAATCATCACGGTCCTTCGTTTCTCCCCGGCGCCGTGATTCGTCGGGCGGTGGTTTCGTGCGCGATATTGGCTGCAGTTCCAGTGCTTTCAGTTCCGATTCGAAGCACTTTTTCGGTTTATCCGGTCGCGGTGGAATTATTGACGGGCGTGGGCGTTTCTTGCTACTTGGTATGTTTTCGGTGGCGGCAGTTTTATCCTTCGATTCACCGGAACCACCAACGTCACACAGCCTGGTTTTATCCGCTTCCTTTACCTTTTTACCTCTGTCTTCGTTTGTAGGGATGCTTATGGTATTTTCACGTTCTGCGACTACCTTTTCCGATGGCATTCGTTCGAAACTAAGCTTCCGATCGTCTTTTCCACGTGTTGGTTCATTTCCATGCCGTTTATCGTGCTTTTCATCGGGGCGATCCTTCGATTGTGTTCGCTTGCGGATCTCCTCCTCCAATCGCTTCCTTTCCTTTTTACGTTGCTCACGCGAGCGATCTTCATCTAGGCTGGACTTTTCGGATCGATTTTTGTCCTTACTAAGGGGCGATTCTTTGGAAGGACGTTCTTTCCCCGATCCTTTCCGCGATCCTCCCGAATCAGTCACTTTCGTTTCCGGTTCTCGCTTTTCTTTTTTCGGTGGCGTTTCGTTAATTTGCTTAGTGGAAAGTGAAGAATCCTCTCGATCGGACTTTTCCGTCTCAACGGATACATTCAGATCTTGTGTTACAATTTCAGCTACTTTTTGGAGATCGCTTTGACCGGTTTCTTTGTTCGTGGCAGTAGCTTTCGTTTGCTCCACTGTTTGTTCGTGAGAAATATTTTCTAGCTGATTATGGTCCGGATTAACGTTTGTTGCAATTGGTACGATGCATGTTAGCTTTTCTTCGATGCAAATTTCAACCGTTGCACTGTTAATCGCTGGAACTGGTTCAACAAGCGCTTTGTTTGTTGGTTCATCTTTGCGCAGCTCTGTCGTCGTTATCGGTTCCTCTTCAATTAGTGTGGCAGTAGAATTGATTTTAGCTTGAGCTTCCTCTTCTTCCATCGGTACATCTTTAATTTCGGTTTGCACTTCGTCACGATGTTCCACCTCCTTTTCTACTTCTGCCGCCACCGTTACGCTCTCAGACATCGTCTCATGAACGTGTTCCGTTTCAACTTCCACGACTTCAGCTGACACTTGGGATAGTTTTGTGGTATCACATTCCTTTTCACGTTCAACATCCAACGAATCGATTACCACTGTCTCAATTTCACCACCTTCCAATCTGGCAACTCCATCTGGTACGCTTCTCGACGCGCCTCTTCCACGTCCCCCACGTCCTCCGCGGCTTCCCCGTCCACCACGACTACCACGACCACCCCGTGACCCACGTCCGCCACGACTACCACGCCCTCCTCGACTTCCCCTCCCAGACGTAGGACGCTGCGGCACATCGATAATGATTTCATCCGCTTGCAGCACTATCACATCCTCATCATCTACTCCCGGTTCCGGTACACGAGATTCTGACACTCCTGTGGATGGTTCCGTTTCGAGTATCGTGTCATGACTTTTCGCTTCCAGTGCAGTTGTTACATTGCAGGGAGTTTTATACGAACGTCTAATGAACGTCGAACCTGCCGGTCGCTCCGGTGTACTGCCCACAGCAGCCACCTTTGCTTTTCTACCTCTCGTACCGCTGCCGACGGGAGGACCAGCGTCCAACAGCTCGTGAGAGCTCGTGCTGTGTATACTGTCATCATCACCAAACACAGTCCCATCGATCCGGAGGGAGATGAGCGAATTGTTTCGCTCTTCCGGTTGAGGCAGCTGTATTGTTTCGTCGCACGGATCGACTGCGGCGATGTCCAGTATGCTGGTGACGACCGATTTTTTCTTCCTGCCTCGCTTAGCACCGGTCGAACCTCCACGGCCTGCTGAAGAGATTTGATTTTCGTCCTTCGCTACTGCTTCGTACGGCATTGAGGTGATGGACGTTCGCTGCTGTTTGCTCGTACTGGGCTGCAGTATGCCAGTACCAATCGCGGCCGGTACTCTTCGAGGTGACTTTCCACTGGAATAGGTACGCACGGGCTGCTGTGCAAAGAAATACGTCGATAAATCTGATGTGCTTGCGTGCGCAACCCATCCGGACGAGTACGTTACCTGATTCATCGGCAGCGGTGCATCCACGACAAAGTCGCGGAACTTGTTCGTTGCTTTTACCTGCCTTTTGGATTTACGCGTACCGGAACCACTGTCCGCTACTTCCGATCCTTCCCCACCATCCTCGATGTACACCACCGTATCCCCCTCCACGAGCAACGTCCCAGCTGTCGGTTCGTCCATAATCGTTTCCTCCGTAACGACAATCGTCTCACCGTCAATCGTTTGACAATCCAGTACCTGTACCTCCTCCGCCAGCTCCTCCGTTGTCGTTTCCTCCTCTGCCTGAACGACAACTGAATCGATTATGGGAGCCCCTTCAAGCGATTTGCTTGTCTCTTCGTCCAGTATTTCTATCATCTCCACCATCTGATCGTCACCGTATGATGTTTCTTCCTCCGGTTGCGCTACTGGAGAAAGGGCGTTCTGCATCCCCGCACTACTGTTGCGAGCGCCTCGCCCTCGGCCACCACGACCAGCACCTCGGCCCCGCTTACGGCCACGTCCACCGCTAGTAACCAGAATTTCCTGTACCGGTGTGACCGAGGCTGAGCGTCCTCCACTATCACTGCTGCGGCTTCTACTATCGGATGATTCGTCCGCAAGCTCCATCACTCTTCCTCCGGCCGACATCTTTGATCCAGATCCGCGCTTACGACCCATCGTGGATTGTGGTTCGCCGTCCTACTTTCTGACTGTTTTGATAAAAAGGGCTTTTCTACACTGCGAGTAAAAGATTATTCCGATAAAATAGCAGCGATCTTACGACATGATCACCTTGTTTTTCTCCGTGGAAGTACGTTATGAGCCCGACCTCAATAGCCGCTTCTTGATTTTTCTTTCTCTTCTTTTCGCTGACACTTGGTGGGTGCGTGAAAAATGTAAACACAACAAACAATCCCTTTAATGTGCTGAGTACGTTTGCTGAATCCGGACCGGCGTGATGACAGCTATCAAAGTCGCTTCAGAGTCAGGAGTGGCAAACCTGGGCTTATTTTTCGGAAGAAAGTAATGAAACTATGCGAATAAAAGATAAAAATGGTTCTGTTTCAAGGACAGGGAGCAGCCAAATAATAAATGAAGACATAATCAAAAGTGATTCATATGTTCATTCAAACAATTACGTGCTATGCTAAAACGCACGTGCTCTGATAAGATGTTTCGGTTCTGTTCGGGCCTGTCAAACTATTCAGCACATTGTCTCGAATGCGAGCGGAAAAAGGAGCACACAAAAATAACAAACACCATCATAAACAAGCCAAAATTATGTTTAAAGAAGAAGGCGAAGTAGTACACATGGGTGAAAAGTGGTGTAAAGTGGGGCGCCTCACACAGTGACGTAAACACTACGCCAGGCGCTTTGTACTATTTGACCGCGATCGGGTTACGCACGGTCGTGTGACGGCGTATTGTTGTGCCACGGAAGAATACAGAAATCGCCCGACCCTTCCCAAGGGTATGTCCTCTTGCCGTAGGAAAAATTAGCAACTCCAGACGAACCAAAGATACATGTGTTAACTGTGTGCACAGTGGAAGAAAACAATCATTTCATTTCCTCCAGTACCCCAAAGGCACGGAATCGAAATCGGGACCAATCAAACAAAACCACGCAAAGAGGAGAAAGCGCCACCAAATAGCAAGAGAGCAAGCGTATTTGTGTGTTTGTGTAGTGTTTATTTATAATTTCATAAAGTCCTTTTCGTTTTGATGTTGTGAAAAGTGCGCCCTCGACGGCGGAAAATGTTGGATAAGACCTTCTAAACTACGATTCCGTGGCGTGCTAAATGGCTCGGTTAAGATAACACGCACGAGAGGCAAGAGTGGTGGTTGGGAGTGTAGCAAGGTGCAGTACCAAAGTTAAGCAAAGCACACATACACACACACACACACACACGCGGCAAGTAGTGGTGTACCTAATCCGTAGCAAAAAAGCCCGCCGAACGAAATTGCGAATAAACCCGTTGAGTGTTGCTTTGGAATTGGATTTGAGTTAGCTACAAGCGAGCCTCCAATATGAGTGTTTCCAAGTATCTCCCTATTCATGTATCCACCTCACAGAAGGTATGCAGTACATGGAATTCTCCTTCATGAATCAATGTAAATTAATCACTCTCTCTTTTTCTTTCAAGATCATTATCCTATCCGTATCGGCTGGAGTGGCCCTACTGGGTGCCCTTGCCGCATATCTTGGACGACGGAGAACTCCACTACCGCAGCAACGCCGGATACGCAAACCGGGCAACAGACGAACACGCAACAGTGTCCGCAGCCCAAACGATATAATGTCGGTAGCGGGTTCCAAGGTTTCCGCCCGATCGTACAGTCCCAGCGGTTCGGTGCATGCCATCTCCGACCGCATGTCACTAGCATCCGGTTCTCTGGTAGCTGCGGGTGGACCTGCCGGAGCAATCGGCACCGTATCGCTTCTCGGAAATACCACACCGCTTAGCCCCCAGCAACTCGGCGTAATGGGTATGGAAGCGCTCGAGAACGTGGTCAGCTACTGGGAAGACGCTCTAACCGGACGCAACGATATGGATATCATCCCTGGCCGGGCAACAAATGCCGATCAAGATGAATTTTGCCGCGAGCTGCAAAACCTGCTAGATGCGGCATACAATCTCCAAGAGCAAGGGGAACTACTATTCCTGGACGAACGATCCGTACTGTACCGGGACGATGAGCGAAAAGCCATCACCGGTGCGGAGCACGGACTAACGAACGGTCACCGGTCCGGTTCGGATCCGAACTTTGATTCTGCCGAAAGCTTTGCCTCCGCCCTGGACCAGGTGGCCGATTTGCGCGAGTTCGACGACACGGAATCGTTCATGGATCTGGAACGATATCCGCTGTACTCGAGTGCGCTCGAAACGATGGACGAGCAGCAGATACCCTATCGGACGCTGCGTACCGACATGGTTGGCTGTGCGTCCGATACCGAGTACCTGGCGAAGCTGCACTGCATACGACTGGCCTTCAAATTGCTGTTCAAGGTAAGCAATGCTGTGCTACAAGAGGAAATCGAAACTTTACCTATTTCTCCCTACCGATTAGGATCCCAAAAATGGGCGCTGGGTAGCGGACACCGGGCGACAGATTCTGACCAATCTGCTCTGTCTCGGCGACAAGGATCCGAAAGATTTTCTCGTCGCCTACGAATCGATGCTCGAATTCCTGCAAAATCCCAACAACTGGGTCGACATCGAGCTCGAGCTGGAATCGCGGAACGTTAAAGCGATGACATTCTACGACGTCGTGCTCGACTTCATCATACTGGATGCGTTCCGAGATTTGGACGCGCCACCCAACAGTGTGCTGGCCGTTATCAACAATCGTTTCCTGTCGAACGGCTTCAAAGAGTCTGCCCTTGCGACGGCCGTCTGGTCGGTGCTGAAGGCGAAAAAGCGTATGCTCAAGTTCCCGAACGGATTTATGTCGCACTTTTACTGCATCACCGAGCAGCTGTCCCCGCTGATGGTGTGGGGATTCTTTGGGCCGAACGAAAACCTGAAGGACGTGTGCCAATACTTTAAGGACGAAACTATTGGCTTCCTGTGCGATATCTACAGCTTCCAGAAGTGTCGGTACACTACGGTGGAGGAACTAGCGGAGGATATACTCGAAAATATGCGCAAACGAGTTAGCAACATAGATGTCAAGTTCAATCAGTAGTAAACTGACCCGCAATCATGTGGATAATCGATGGGGCGCTGAATTGTTATGGGCAGGGTGTGTAACTTGTTTGTTCAGGATCATATTTTACACTATTTCTTTTTCCTCCTAATTTATTCCATTCCCTAGATGGAGTTTAGAGATAAGAGTATGAGGTGTAGTGTTTTTTCTCTTTCTTTCGGTGTAATGATCACCTTAATATTCTATAGGAACAAATTATGGGCGCGCCGCTTGTAATACGGAAGTTGTGTTGGTGCATCAAACCCCTTTCGGGTGGAGGCTAGAACAAGGCAAGCGGGTAGATTAGTACAACAAAATATAACATAAGCACCATTGAAGGGATCGCAATCGAATTGTTTGAAAAGTGCACCACATTTCCACGTAGGAATGTTGTCGGAGGCTATAAAGACATCCCCAGGCGCAGGGAAATAGCTTTAATAACTTGAGGAATGAATTTGCTCATTAAAAATCAGATAAGCTACACTGTCCCGTTGTTTCGTTACTGTCAATATCACTTACCATCTTGTCTGCCGCTACAAACATTTCCTCGTGGTATTGGTTTGCCGCACCAATTCAATCATCCTTTACCATCTTTAGAACAATACATCATTTTCATCTTGTGCAAAAAGCCAATTTTTAACGACAATCTTCAACACACATTCAAGAGTCATCTCTAGAAAAAAAAGCAAAAAAACTTGGATTTGGTTTTTAGTTATTATTTGGAATATATCGTGCCACCGTTTATTAGTGGCCTGCGTGCAGCAGCTTCATGTATCTTTTCTGACCAATAAGTAATTAAAATTAATAGATTGCGATTAAATAAATATCCACTGATTTTTTTCTACGGACGAAGAAAGCATAATTGTCGCCGTATTGCATGAAGGAATAATTAGAACGAAGCACTCTTCCCGCACACTCGCACAATTTATGAGAATGGACTATCTGTTACCGGATGTACGGCACAGCCTACTTAATCATCTGATGCAGTTTGCTCATACGTTCCTCGAGTTTCTTCACCTCCTTGTTAACGTTTTCTAGATTCTGGGCGAACGCTTCTTGTACGCCAGTGAGCAGAGTCTTGTTGGCAGCCACCCCATTCAGGATGGATGCTTGCGTTGTTTCCAGCTCGGCAAACAGTTTGCTAAAGTTGGTAGCTGTAAGCAGGTAATATTGAATTTGGTAAAATTCTACATTCACTATCTTGAGGTACGATTTTTTTTACCATATTTGTGCAGCGATTCTAGCGTTAACATGCGGTTCAAAATATCGGGTAGGACCTGTACGATCGGCTCGGTGCTTTTTGCGATTTCATAAAGCTCCAAGATCTAAAACGAAGTGAAAAGGAGGGGAAATTATTTTGATATAGATCAATAGAAACAACACAATGAGTCATACCTTCTGCTCCCGATTCGGATCCTGTCCGGTTGCGTTCGATTTCTCCTGTATACTGTTCATCTGCTGCAGCAGGTTGTTTAGCCGCTGTTCGATTGTGTCCAGCTGGGATGGTTGCAAAAGTGCCGCCTTTGCCGATATGTTCTGAACCGCTTCGATTAGATTGCCCGTACCGGTCGTTCCGGCCAGACGGCTAATACGTTCCGGTTTCGCACCTACCGCTACCTCCAGCTGATGTAGTCGATGTTCTAGCTGTGCAACACGGGCACTTTGCATCAGCTCGTTTGCAACCGCCTTTGGATCACTGCTCGACACCGCGCCCGTCTTCTTGTACTCTTCGATCTGGGCAATCAGTTTCTTTGCTTCTGCATCACCACCACTACCGGCCACCAACTCGTTACCGATGACTTGCTCCAGCTTCAAACTTTCCAGCACCTTCTTCGCGGTACTGACCACGCCGAACACCGTCTCGTAGGAAGCTTTCTCTTCTGCCGTACGACCCGTGTCCGCTCGGGAAGCTTCAATCTCCTCCATCAGCTCGTTCATTTCACACTTCAGGCGGTGGCAACGTTGCAAGGGTGTTTCCCGTTCACCCTCACCCGCCAGCTCATAGTCCAGGCTGCGTGCGTCATAGCCAAGCCGGTTCTTACGGCCAATCCCGTCGGAAAAGTCCACATCACCGGTCAGATACTTGCCGCGGAACTTTCCGATCGAATCCTTGGTGGAGATGTGCAGCCTCTCGATCGCATCGTTCACAGGCTCATCCTCATCGTAGTCCGATGTTTCGGTTTCGTTTACGTCGGCAGTTTCGTACACGTCCGGTTGGTCGTGTGCCTGTAGGAAGTGATCAGGTTATTTGTTTTCTCGATTGCATAAATCTCATAAGCTTGGATTGTACTTACGATGTAGGGCAAATATTGGAATTTCGGGTCTGCCATTGTTCTCCACTAGCTGTTTTAGTTATGGCTGTAGAAAAAGGAAACTTTTTATTTACGCTGGACCGTCCGTGTACGTAAAATTGTTGACAGTGGATGACATCACTTCGACAGAAAGAGAAGATGATACCGAGATGACAGCTACTGTTAGCTTTGCATAGGGCTTGAGCTAAACTGTCATTTTAAATTAAAAAAAACACAAATTACATTGCATAAATTACATAAACATACAAAATGACTAAAACTTCAGGTGTATAAGCTTTCGGCAAGCCCAAAAAAGATATAATTAATAGCAAACACTAAATGAACGAAACCAAAAGACAGGCAAATCCTTTTGCATTAGACGACGCTGACCGGAAATGGGAACTGTTATACATCAGTTCACAGGCACACGTGAATTTCAAATTTCTCCGTTGTTAATTAACACAATTGTATCGCTCTCTTATTGAAATTGTTTAATTTATTTATTCAATTTATGATACATTCACAGGCAACGAAACGTGCAAGATGTTCCCATTGACTAGTTTCCCATTTGCTTTTACGGCGACCCGCCATCAAATCCAAAGCATGGACAATGAAGCGAAAATTAAACTTTTAAAGCGATCCAAAACCAAGGGACGGGTGATTTATGAAAAACGTTATTCCTCCTTTTCCTACTTTCCCAAATTCGTTTACGTACAGTTTTCATTTTTCTAAAGCTTTTGGTTTTTTCTTTTAGATAACACACACACAAGCGTTTCTTTCGCTGAAAATAAACGATTTTAAATTTACCTGAAATTATCATCAAAATTCAACCATATTCCTTTCGTTTGGTTCGCTTTCCTTTTCCTGCCACTAAAACCACCGACTTTTCCCTTCAATCCTATTTCTCCTGTGGACATCAACTAGAGGGAGTAGAGCATTTACGACAACGACATAAAACGGGAGGGTAAGATTTGTTTCTCTTTAAATACTACACTACTTTGCTAAAAATTCGATTCAAGCAATCATACAATCGCTTGCTACTTCACTTGGACAAAGGGTTTGCACTATTGTTTGTTGGAGTTTTTGTTAGGGGGGGGGGGGGTTGTTTGATTTCCAATTCTGCTATCGAAATGAGGCTAACAGCGAAATAGTCCATTTTATTGGACAATTATTGCCTAAATTAATTATCCAGTAGGAAGAAGAGCTGGCGTTTCTTTACTTTTCCATTCTGTCTACTAATCAGCTAACGGGTTGAAAGGTTGTGTAAAAGGTATTTTTATCGCATAAAGTGTGTATGTGTATCCTCCAAGCACTTCTCGGTCAACAACGTTTTCTTCCCAATCACACCGGCGCATCACACAAGAACACTGACGACGTGTATCTTTTAATGAGATAAGCAAAATGAGATTTTAAGTTTGAAGGAGCCAAACATTGGCAGACCAATTAACGGATTGAAGGACAGCAGTAGTAGCACAGAGAATCTTTTTGCCTTGACTATGTGTGGTACGCACGAACGGGAAACTTGCGCGTTTTTTTAGGGTTATCATCATCATTACCATCCAAGGCTTGGCGCTTGGTGGTGTGGTTAGGTTTAGGAATGTATATTCACACAATTTTAGCTAATTTGTAGTTTAATAGTTTCGGGAAGTTGTTGTTTTCTTTTTACGCTCCGTTTTCTTCTTTTTCTTCTTATCCCTTCAAGTCATGTTTAGAGCAAGATTTGCATCAACGCCTCGTTCTCGACTTTTACGTCGAATTTTCTGCTTTTAAAGTGGTTGCGCCTCAAGAGCACTGATATCGTTGAACTGTATCATTATAAAAATGGATTTCTTCTCATATCTCAACCAACCTCCCAGGCAGCTTGAAAGGCAATGGAATATGTCGCACACATAACCACGATGCTAAAACAAAAATAAATAAATAAAATACACTTTAAATAAAGGAAAGAAACATAAAACAACAAAAGTTATTAATAAAAACGATTATATTTGATCTTTGATTTAAACTTAAGTATTATAAAATGACGGATTAGCGCACTGTTACTGCTCGTGGGTAACACACGCACATTGGATCGCGTGTACCGATCCTTACCACTTGTTAAATTCTTTACCGTGTGCTCGATTAACACACCCATTTTGCTCCGTCGCATGGAGCCACACACGGGCGCAAATAATTAATATGTAAGCAAATATTGTACAGTTCAAAACAAACATTATAAACATAATGTTACAATTATAGGTAGTGTGTGTGTGTGTGTGTGTGTGTGTGTGTGTGTGTGTGTGTGTGTGTGTGTGTTATTATATCGATTCGTTTTTGGAAGGGATGGTCAGATGCAACTAACGATGAACGTTGCGGGAGAGTAATTATAATAATCAGTAATTGTAATATTATTTGAATGCGTGTATGCCAGCCTAACTA
>KB698697.1:0-10356 GCA_000349165.1 Anopheles christyi
CAACAGCAGCAGCAACAACAGCAGCAGCAACAACAGCAGCAACAACAACATCATCTGCATCATCAGCAACAACAACACTTGGGTTCGTCGCAACACAACGGCTCCTGTGGGGGCAGTGCAGGCAGTGCAAGTGCTTCCGGTGCCAACAGTGCAGGTGTTGGAGGTGGTGCTGGTGGCGGAAACGGTAGTGGAAGTGGAGGTGCTGGAGGAGCTAGCGCAGGTGTTGGCGCAGGGTTAGTTTCCTCGGTGAAGCAGCTGATCGCGGAGAGTGTTACCTCCCAGGAGTACTACGTATGACGCCAGACGGCGCTCGGTAATCATCAAACACCCTCGTGGGTTGGGCGTTATGCCTGTTAATTCCGAGCAGCATACAGGTTAATGTGAGTGTGACGTGGGGAGGTGTAAGGATAATGAAAGAAGAGGAAAAAAAACTGTACATAGTATATCTTAACGTCTGACTGCACACAGCTTTGCGGGCTGTGAAGTGTTGATCGTGCTCGTGTGGGAACTGTCAAGGCAACGGTGAACGGGTGGTTGATTTATTTTGGGCGCAAAAACCTGGGACAGCAAAACTATGTTTTATCATGCCTTATTTTTTAACCTTTCTTTATTAGATGTATTAATTAGTTTAAGGGGTAAAGCAGGACTCCAAGTAATGATTTCAATTAGTATCAACGATCGAAATTGGACTTGTGTGAGGCAGAGTGAACATTGTTTCTTGTAATTGAACTGTTATTAATAATTCGTTAATCAGTAAAGTAGCTGTTATCGATGATCAATGCTTATAGACAGCGGAAAGAATTTAAGTTTGCTTTTAACATACGCGTTTTTTTTTGCTACGGTTTACACGTTGATTTTGTATTACTTAATATATGTTATGAGCATTCATTATTGTTCACCTTTTTTCTTATCTGCTTTTCTATAAACCGAATTAATTTAATTTCTCAATCATCTGTAATGGACCGGGTTTGGATTTCACACAGATTAATGTACATTAACTAATTAATGTAACAATGTATATTATTTTACCAGACAAAACTTCCATGAACCTTTTCACAGTTCGATGATGATTGTTTACCATTCGTAAAACTTATTTCATGCACGCAGTACATACCAAACGCAATAAACAAAAAATAGTTTAATTATGTTCACCAGGGTTCATATATGGTGTATACGAATGTGTCGAAACGATCTTCTAGTATAAACAAAAAAAAAAGCGTTATCGTCTACCGCTATACTCTGCAGCTAAAGGAATAGTGAGCATTACTGTGGAAAGATAGGCAAACCCCGTGTGTAAACGAGCACGGCTACCAATGAAAGTAACTAACAATTACGATGATAATAATATTAACTGTAGCAAATGAAATACGTTGTAAAATGGTCCGAAAAATGATTGATGATTTGTGAACAGTAAACGATGTGAAAAACGATCAAAATTAGTAAAACCATCTCGCTCGACCATCTCTCAACGATGAAGCAATAATTAGATCGTCACCGCAAATATCATGTTAATGTATAAAATGAAGTAAGCAATGAGCGATCGATAGGGCACAGATCACTTGTATTATCCGCTCCGTTGGTTGTATTTTTCCTTTTATGTTACCTTTAGTTGCTAGTTTTCTATGTACAACTATGTAAAGAAACGATCGGTCGCTAACCTACCACTGGTGTAAAAAATAGATAATAAGTCAAAGCACGGCGACTTTTATCATTAAATGATGTTGAAGAAAAGTAAAACAAAAAAAAAATACAAACATACAAATACAACAAGTTGCATACTGTTTTATTTCCTCTCCTTGTTTGGCTTGTGGAATTTTGTGGAATTGTTCGTTATTTTGTTGGTTCCTTCTCGTTCGAATCTTACCGCCCGCGTATTATTGCGTATACAGTAAGGCAGAAACTGGCCGCCACAAAGTCGACAGCGGTGGCAGGAAACTTCAGACGTTGTTTGTTTACTCTCTTTCCACTGTTACGAGGATGAGGCTTCGCTTTGGTGCGCTTTGTATCCATTGGCGTACCGGAGGTCTGCAATGTATGTTTGCTTAAGGTACTTTCTGCGCGGCAACGGCCAATAAAATCGTAATCGTAAAGCAGCCAACGCCAATGTGGACGTACGTATCGAATGAAGATTTCGCGCGGGTGGTATTAGCATTTGGAGGTCCTTCCGGGCGATTCCGTACTTTACAGTGCGTCGAGACGAGCAACACAGACGAGACGAGTTTGAAGCTGGTGGGCTGGAACCGTGGGTGGTTAGACTTAATCGGACACATAACTCTCCGTTTGTCAACAGGGATGGCCATTTCCGAGAAACCCGAGAGAAAACATTTCGATTTCCTCGACTTGTCCGCTGCTTTATGTTTGTTCGGTGTCACTTCTGATTGGGCTTACTACAGTTCGAGAGATTCTGCAGTATCCACACAGTTTGCTGGTGGACCATCAATCGGAGGAAGACATTGAAGGGGATTTCCTATTGCCATCGGGATAGGCGTTGCCGCCTTTTACGACCTTTGCCAATATCTGCGATGGTTTCATTTGTTTTGTCTGTTTTGTTTTTATCGTAAATTTGATGTGGTTGAAGAATAAAATTAACTTAAAGGGTTTGGATTACTGAAGGTGTCGGTAAAAGAATTTCAAATTGTGTTTTAAAATGAATACAAATTGTGTTTTTGTAATGAGATTTCGGTTTGTGGATTCTAATAGTTTTGAAAGATATCTCGATAAGCAACTCTTTTCATTGTACACTGAATACCATTCAACATGCAGGATAGTCTTCCGAAGTGGATTCGAAAAGTTTAAGAGTCTCTTTCAATATGATTGTTCTAACTGTAACGTAAACACTAAGCACAAGCCGTATTTGAATGACGGGACCTGCTCCACTGTGACTCAATTATCTAGCGTTTTTGTTTGTGTCACCAAATAGAAAACCTATCGTACTTCATTCTTCGCTAGTTTATTTATTCAAATCTTTTGTAGATGGAAAACCTTCCTCTTTGGATTGTGCTAGTGTTTAGCGGAAGATTGAAATGGTTTCAAAACGTAAATACATCCATCGCATTGATCGTTTGTTTGGCATCATAAATCAACGTCGCATTTAGCGTTGTGAATGAATTCTTTTCCTGGCCTGTCATACACATTGGTCATTGTTTGTGCAGCATCGTTGGTTCTTTCTAAAAGAGCAATCAATGTAAGTGTAAACATACGCACAACTGAAGCAAGTGCGCTCGCATCGAGTGCGATGTAGATTTTTTGAAGTGTCTAGATACTGATTGTATTGTATTGTTTAGGGACATATTTCCACACAATCTCAGTCGAATCGCTGGTTTTGTCAATTATAAACAGTTGCTCATTATAATGTATGCTTCTATGGCTTGGCATTGATGATAGTTTATGAGGCCGATTTTCATTAAACCTCTTCAATTTTTGTGTGCGACTTTAGCAGTATCTTATGTGAAGCAATTCATCCAAACAATTCTTATTTGAGTTGATGTTTACGGGAAAAAAAATCCGTTAACCAACCACTTACCAAGCCGGCTATATTCCTAAAACAGTCGCTTGTCTGAGATTAGCACACCACCCTGAACGCTAGCCCTTACCGATTTTCAAAATAAGAAACCATGAACATCCCTAAACCAGAGCGCTAAGCATCGACTGGGGAAGATATCATATCACCGGCACGCTGCACTCTCAAAACTGACAAGATAAAGTCCAGTCGGAAGCTAATAAAATAAAATAAAACACACACTGAAAAAGAAAAAAAAAACGAAGTGGATCAAAGCGTCTGCCCTACCGGAAGCAAAATGTTGCTAACCGTAATACATTTCTCCCTCCTTCCGTCCCTTCCTTTTCGTGTACGCACACATGTTGGGTAAATGGGTCGAGATGAAAATGGTAACGAGCTGGACATTCTTGGTGGCCGAGTGGACATGGTGGATGATATGTTTCCTCATCAGATAGCTGCTATACACGCAGACCACTGCCGACAGCTGAAAGTGACCGAAAGACTGCATGATGTTGGTAACGATGTACGAAAAAACGTGACCAGGATAACGATCGTGATCTGTAGAGAGCGACGTTTTCACACCCCTTTTTAGGGTGTAATGCGTGTGGATGGGAGGTAAAGGGGAATAGGAAAAGGCCAAATCAAAAACAAGCAACACTTGTACATAATGTTGAACATTTGAATGAATTTGTTTGGATTATTTCTGTAGGAATTTAGGAAGAGTGAGTTTTCATATATTCTGCCATTCAGTTACGGTAATGCAACAAAATAAGTTTCTAAGTTGGATTCTTTAACAATGTAACATGAAATAAAAAATTCATACAAATCAATAAAAGTCATCACATTCATAAAACATCCTCTATGGGATTCGCCCATCCTTTAGTCTACATTCGACTCTTAAGAAAAGTGTTAAAAAAAACAAATAAATTCGCCCATATGCTTCACCCCGTTATCGATACGAGTTTTATGAAGATGCTTTTTAATCAAAATTTAGTACGTTATCGTTTTATTAGCCTTGTGTCAACCAAAAGCTGGTCAGTCGAAACAGTTTAGTTGGATCATCGGTGAACGAAGGAGGCCGTTTTGGGTCATAAAAAACGGAAACAACGAAATAACCGCATCCATACATCATGGGGACGTGCGGGAAACAGCGTACCATTTAGGTTTATTTCCCATCCATCTTTTCATGCGTCTCCTACCCCTCTCACCCGTTCTACGGGCAGGTTTCATCGATCGAGCGATTGCAGCGCTTCCAATACTGTTTGCGGTCCTGATAACGGACTACATATTTCGTAACTTGCGCGTCTATCAAGGCAGTGCTAGCGAGGGAGGCTGCGGAATCGTCGCTTGCTTCGATGGCAATAAACTGCAACTGGAAACAATTTTGCAACTCTGTTGCATCGCGGAAAGTTCATCGTTTCGATCACTGATTACTCGGACACTAATAACGATCATGATACTGATCATGAGTTCTGAAGTGGGTCTGATTGTCATCAGCTGTTGTTTGACGTGGTAGAGATGAGCGAGATGTTGTGGTGAATGGCTGGGAGCTGTGTTTGGGTTTGGGTCGTAAAAATCAAACCAGCTAATAGAACAACGAAACTGGCATGTCTGAGAACAATGGAAAGATTTGATTCCTATCTTCCTAGTTAACGCTGATTGATAAAACAAATTTTTATCCAGGTGAAAGATATAATTATTATCGGATCACGTTGCATAATTAGGGATGAATGTTTTTGTGTTGTTTGTTCAACCGTCGATGAAATGCTTCAAAGTATATTTATGTTTTAATATGTTTTTACGCGGTAAAGACCCACACTGGCACAGCAGGCCTAGACAAGCTCTCAATGTCCTACGCAACTGGTTAATAACTCCTTGCTACGTGGTGGAGTGGAAAGGCCGTTGTGGTTCAGAAAAAAATCAAACTAAACCAGGCATTTTCAGGAACTGGCGTACCAACTAGTAGTCGTGTACATTACCACAAACGGCTAACTGTGTTATTATTGTGTTTTTAGCTTCAATTTATAAGGTACCGTAGTCGATCTGGGCCTTCTTAAACGACGTATTAACTAAGCTATTTATAACAGTTTGGTGTGTTCATAGCAAGATAGACATAGACAAGATAGTGCATGCACGATCGGTTCAACAAATAATAGTAACACAAAGCAAAATATTGAAGCTGGCTTACACATCTGTTGCCATGCATAACGAGCACTAAAGAATGCATTTTTGTAACAAAAAAGAATAAAAGAGAGGGAAAAATCAGTCTTTTAGTCCCCAAAGTTGTAGATTAGATTTGGATGAAACGAAAGGATCTTAAACCATGCTCACAATAGAAGAAACAAAGCAAAAAAAACTAAACCTTTCGACCGATACGCAGCTTTGTACGACTGTTGACTTGCTGATTTGTTTCAAATACAACTGTTCGCTTCAATCGAACTATCTTTGGCAAGTAATTCCCGAAGGATCATTCAAAATGCCTATCCAATCTGTGGACCTGTGCTTTAAGGCAGGCGATTGCACCAGCATGCCCACCACCCAGGAGCATCATCGAATCATCGCACATAACCGCACGGGTCCGCTCTCAGCACGTTCAAACGTCGAAAACCTGATATCCAATTTGGTAAAATCACTTTTTATTGTTTAGTTCTATTTTTTTTTCTCCCTTCATAGTCTTTTGTTGTTACTGCTGATACACTATCCTTGGCCGACGCTGACCTTCATCTTCCGGCCATCATGAGGTGGTGGCGGGCAGAATTTATCCACTCCCCTCACTTCTGGAAACGCGTTGCTGGAAAGGGAGAAAGTCATGAAATGACTACCGAACCAATCGAAAAAGAAGAGCTCAATCGTTTTCTAGGGATTTTCCGTAGCAATGAAGACGTCTTCTTCGATTCGTTTGAGTTTCTTTTTTTACAGATACAAACAGAAAAACAGAAACTCTAAACTATGGACAGCTTTGTAGACCTCATTACGGCAATCAACTGAAGAAGCGACCGATCAATGGCCTGGATAGGTTTTACTATCAGTCTGGGACGATAAAACTGTTTACGCGTTGCCACGGGACTTTAATAAATACTGGGTTTTTTTACGTGTCCCCGGTCACCCTAGCGCGATTGTCAGTGCGATACGCTAGGGACGGCTTTTGTTTTGAAGCGTAACCCCCACCCAATTTTGTTGTAGACATTTGCACTAGCTTTTTTGTTTGAATGGCTTTATACATATTTTTGTCAAATAATGTATCTAATTAATAATATGTTTTTAGCGTTTTTCTATCATAATTTTTAAAATGATGAGATATTTAAATTTGTCTGCATTATAATGACTGTAATGTATTCAATGAAACATTTGATCTGTTTTACGTAGGCATAAGATAAAAAAAGACAATGTGGAACTGCACGTTCGATTTAAGACGGGTGACGACACTTGACGAACGTGAAAAAAAAACATCAAACCCCTCCAGACCATTGTTACAAATTTTCCTTTACAGAGCCCACTATTGTATTCTGCTCGTCTTTACAGGGATGCTGCTAGGATGGGAACGGGTGGTATCTAACCTAATCGTCGCCGGGGGAAGTTGGACTGAACTGGCCCGGCGGTCAGGGTGGGAAAATTAAATTCATAAAAGTCACGTTTGGCTCATATAAAGTGTCACAGTACGATACACCGAGGACACACTAAGGACATTGATGACGAAGGCGCCGCGGGACTGGTGGTAACGGTTGTCGGTTGTAGTTCGATGGAAGGGAAAAGTGAGGGTTTAGAAGTACGTTCACACTTTTACCCTATTCATAGCGTGTGTGTGTGTGTGTGTTGCTTTTATGGCGCGGTGTCCTCCTTTTTCTCGTTATTAGTCGTGTGATCGGTCTCACTGACCAAGATTTACGTATCCACCGGAAAATAAGAGCGGAGATGTAACCGAATTTTCATTTCAGAGAGAGAGAGAGAGAGAGAGAGAGAGAGAGCAGCAATACCCTTATCTTAGAACACTTTTACTTTTTTTTTATTATCACAGCAACAAAACGTATGGAGCGTTTGTATTTCCTATGATACCACGCTTTTACATAGTGGTTTGTTTCTCTACCTTTGCTGTTCCTTTTTTTTTGTTTAAGCCTGTGCAAGTGGAACGTGTGCAGTTTTTAACAAATTGATGAGCTGTTAAAATGGTTGGTTGGGCACGTCGATCGATACACTTACGGCCGATGAACTCGGACAGGTGCTGGGTGGAACAGCATATGCTAATTGGTTCGGTTGGCACCTTTACTGTATTCGATATTGTTTTGTTATGATTCAATTTCAATAATGATGAGCGAAGCATTTCTACGATCATACGGACTGTCGCGTGTACGTGTCATTCACCTTCGAGATCAATAAGTATGGTAAAGTGTAAAATGTAATGTTCTAGAAAAAACTTTAATCTACTAGGAAGGTATTTTTGGAAGTCGTTTAGTATCATTAAATTCCTTCAAAAAAAAAACGATGTATGCAGTTGTTGTTCTTCGGTCAAAGTTTAACACTTTACATCACCTACACCTACTGTTTATCCGTGTTTCTTTAATCTTATTTGTTTTGCTTTAAAAAACAGCAGTACGGAGACGAGCTTACGTTACAGTACACTACAGCCATTTTTTATTAATCAAAATACGACAGATACAACAGATACGTTAATGTTTGGTATAATCAAGTATTCATCTGCGCCCTGCTTTAAAGCTTCATTGTGCCCAGGAGGATTAATAAGACAGTAGGATTATTAACAAACATAGTTTAGGGTAACCCAATGGTCTCATGCATTGACGCGTCAGCTCCTGTAAAGGCCGGACGTAGTTCTAGTCTCATCTGAACTGTCTACCCGTAACAAGGATAAATATAATAACGCTTAAACGTCTAATACGCCTGATTTGGCCATTACCTTAATAAGTTGTACGACCTAACAAACATAACATGCCCGTCATGGGTTCAATTCTATACTATAATCATATGGATAAACTAATAAGTCGCAGATGACCAAGTCTATTAGTGGCTTAAGTAGGCCTTGGCTACGGTTGTTGAAGCATAGCAGTAGAAGAAGGCTGTATAATGCCAGTGGAATGCGTAGGTCATTGAGGTCAAACTTAAGATAAAATGTGGAGAACTTACAGTAAAATATCATGCTACGCATACTTTCAGGAGCTTAGTAAGTTGGACGGTGACCGTAGCATAAACTTTTTATTTGTTTAATTTAATATTTACGAACTAGTACCAGCAACTCAGGGCATTTAAATGATTTAAATTGAATTTCATGGTTAATTAACTTTGAAACGAAGTAAAATAGTTCATGTACAAAATTATGTGTTTTATAAAGTCCATTAAAAAGTTTTAAGGTACTATCGCTTTTCTAGCCAAACACTTCATTACTATTTTCGAATCGGATCGGAATCGTCAAATTATTCTTTGAACCTTTATCAGAATTTGGTCATACAAACTAAACGAAATGGATTCTTGTACCCTTTTGTAAGTGTCGTTGACAGGTAACACCTTTAGACCTCGTTATGTTATCCAGCTTTATGGCGTTTGTAAGTAGTTATTTTGTTCCGCTTACGCTAAGATGATGCCGGTCAACACTCCATCCTCAACCTCCACCTCTCTGGGCGGAATTGCTAACACCCAACGCACAAAATCCGTAATTTACATATGGAACGCATAAAAAGTGCAGCAATATCCAGTGTCCGTACGATTATGGTTCTCTTCTTCTGACCATAAAGCCCAATTGCTAGGTTGTTTGCCCAACCGCAATCGCTCCGAAAATCGTTCGTGAAAGCTGTAGCGAGTATAAAGATCGATCCATACAGCTAGGGGAACAGCATAAAGGTGGACGCAAAACGTGTGCCAGGGGTGGCAATGTGGCGGGAAACCAATAAATAAAACGTCCACTAACCACAAACGGTCCAGCATGTTTTGGGATTTGATTTCGATAACCGGTGTGCTTTGTTTTCCCTGTAGCTGGACAGTACGTTTGCCCCGATTTTCCCGACTTCTTCCGTGTGATGGGTAGAAGTAGCGCGACACACACGTGCGATGTGGAGAACATATTAAATTTTTTGAGTTCTGTTTTTTATTATGTTTTGTTCCAACGCAGCCTGGATGACTCCGTAGCACAAGGAAATGTAAAAAAAGGCAAGGAAGCACACAAAAGTGTCAATAAATAATAAAGCATATAACGGATTCGATCTGGTCAAATGAAGCAAATTGCGAACTATCTTGACCGCGCGGTAACGCTTAGCATGTAAAGAAATCTTGAAGAAACCATTCAAAAAACCACTGGATGGCATGGTGGAGGAAATTATGTGCAGTAGGCTTTTATCAATCTACACAGGACCTAAAAAAATGCCCATCTGAAGGTTCCCTATCTATGGACCTGGGGGATACAGAACATCCCGAAGTGGAACAGAGGTTAAATATTATGATAATGGTAAGGGACCAAAGATAACGAGCACTAATAGAATCTTCAAAGATTCTATCCCTGCTGGAGAATAGAAAGGACAGCTCAACAAACTGGCCAGTACGATGGTTTAGTGAGAGGGGGCCTTTTGCGTTAAGATATGTTTAGCGTAAAGCTAGTCTCCCGGACACAGTCCCAGAAACAAGGAGGTTTATCATGGAAGATTTATGTGAAACCAATATGTGTGTCCTGGTTGATGCTCCTGCCCTCTATGTTCCTTATGCTTTCCGTAGATCTGATTGCATTGTTTATTCGGAAATGTTTAAGGAAAGAAGAAAAAAAAATTCCCCGACCAATTTCATGTGACGACACGTAAAATACATAATTTAAGGAAACAACTAGTACAAAAAATATCTTCAACAAGCTTTTAATTTAAATT
>KB698705.1:0-27966 GCA_000349165.1 Anopheles christyi
GCACGCACGCAAGTAGCTCTTGAGCAGTTCATTTTTTTATTAACATCTTGCGCTTTACGTTGCGTAGCCGGCGCGCGAGTATCGCGCGAGAGAAGAGCGCATATATGTGCACTGAATATTTCCCTGACCGTGTGCTTCAATAAGTAAAAAAGGGCATTACAGTTCAACTGACGTAATGTGTGTGTGTGTGTGTGTGTGTGTCGTTGATTGCAATTTAAAATTACTTTTCTTCCGGCTTAGGCTATGCAAAAGGGGCCCCTGTCATACAATTATTGAACATTGTATTTCATAAACCATGTTTTTGTTGTAGCCTACAACCAGAAATGGTGCATTATTAAACTTTGTTAAGTCCCCCCTTTCATCAGAAGCTAGTTTGTGCAATATGTTTCAAATTAAAGGTTTCCATAAATCATCAAAGTTAGGCTTAAATCACCTATCTTCGGTTTTTTCTACCGTTAATAATAATGTGACAATAATGTTCCGGAAAATGTTCAAAGTCGAATGTTTACAGTTTGCTTTAAATGAAACTAAACGATACCACGTCTTATACTCTCCAGTGCTGTTTCTCTCACGTTTAAACAAATCTCCTCCATTTGTTCGTTATCATATTTTATGATTTATGATTACATATTCACGCTTTGTAAGACAAAAAATGCAATAAATCATCCTGAACAAGGATGGAAGTTTCTGCATCAGGTGGTACGGCTGAGATCATAGCAAATTTTATTGTGTTATTGTGTTTTTACTATTCTTCTTTTTTTTGCCATATTTTTTTTTTTTGTTTTTACTTAAGAGAAAATATAATTTTACGCCGATATTAGAGAAAAACATTACTTATTTTGTTGGTGCTGGTATGATTTTTCTCACAAAAGGCCAGAAAAAGAGAATGAGCTTTTAATCGATGTAATAGAAGGGAGAGAGAGAAGTACGTAAACAAATGCTTAGCTACAGGTTATCACCTCTTATCTTAATTACTTTAAACCACGTTGAACACTTACTCGGATTTAAATTCGTTCTTGATTCAATGCTTCGACGATAAGCAGCAATTGTTTGCAACAGCAACCGTTGCCACTGGTAACGGAACATTAATCCATTGCCAAATTGTGCACCTCAATTCAGAGCGGAAAAAAAATCGTGAGCAACGCTGACAACGTGTAACATGAACTTTCCATATTGCGTTATCATGCTGCTGTTTGGATTCCCGGACACACTTTAGAAACATTTGGAAGAAAACACACGTTAGACACAACACAACCCTCCTGCGGCGCATCTTCTTTCTAGCCCTTCACCACCACCACTAACAACAGCTTCCACGAGCGATGGAACAGCATTGCGCCAATTGCATTGCATCGTCGCCGCCCTCCCCCACAAACGCTTCGAGATATCTCGTTCTTTGGTTATTTTTTCCCCATTCCGATATCTCTCCACCTACACACGCGCATGTACGCACACTTATAGTCACCCACACCGGAGGGGAAAAAAAAAGAAAGAAACGCCATGAAAAGCCACACACGGAGCCGCCGGAGGAGCGAGAAAATCTACAGAAAATCAATAATTGCGAACGCCTTTTTTTTCGTTTCGCCTTCTAGTGCTACTTTTGCTTCACGTGTAACGCGCTCATTTTTCTCTATTTTTCGCCGGTAAGCACTATACAACGATGAGAATGTTTTCCATTGTGGATTTAGCAAAACTTTAACCCAAAATATGACATTCTATTGCACTTTAAACGGACCTTTTCGTGTGCTGCACTGAAGCTTGCTATGGATTGGAGCGAAGTGGACTGGAGGGCAATTTTCAGCCTGCTTTTCCAAGAACCTGCACTCACACTCACTCACACGTACACATACCGCACTCCCGTTTATACCAAGAACAAAAGCCTCCACACTACTAGATCGGACGGTTTCACACGTTTCCCGGTTTCGATTCCGTAGAACTGGTTCACCGTTTTCATTCCAGAAAAAGCAATCACACAGCGTAGTGCACAGTTGCACACACCACCCTAATAACTCCCGGGACAGCAACCGTAGCACCAGAAGCAGCAGCAGCAGCAGCCTCTTATCAATCGATCAATCGAATTACCTTTCTTTTTGCCGCCGGTGCTATCTCTGCTATCGCGCTTACGGGTCGTCGGCTTTATTCCTCCATGCACACGACGCGAATTTTATACTTAAAAGCACGATTTTGTGCACGCCACTGGTTCACATTTCCTGTGTCCACTCGCACACTTTCCCGTTTAGCAAATTTTCGATCTGGTGCTGGAGTGTGCTGTATGCGGCAGGAACGTTCTTTGCTAAGTGTATGGATGAGTACAATGAACGGCGTGTTTGTATCTCACACACAGCCCGAAGCAGCAGTGGAATAAATTTCACTATCAGCCTGTGCCGCCTGAACTCGGTGTGTGTGTGTATGTGAGAGAGTGTGTACTTTTCCATCAACGGGCAAGTTAGTAGTGTTTGTGCGATAGTTAGATCTTTTCTGTAGAACACAACACAGAAAAAAAAACACACGCAACCGAAGTTTGCCGAACTGCAGCGAATCGAGAGCGTGCGTTTTCGAAGTCAAACAATGGTCAGATAAAGGGCTTTCGAAGATGCGCTGTGCGGGATTGTTTGACGTTGTATTTTTGTTATTATTTATTTATTATTACAGGTTATTACTGTTACTGAAATATTCGTATTTATTCGTATTAATCAACCCGTATTAACGACGTTTTAATGTAACGTATGATGTGTATGAGTTTAAAAGAATTTAAACTTCATCTTCGAAAAAGACCCCTCTCTCTCTCGCTAGTAAAACTGTATCTCCATATTTGTTTACTCTCTCCCATCGCAACCGCGCGCGTTTGTTTATTTGCTCCTGACATTTGTAACTAACCGAAATTTCATACGCGATGTCGAAGTTTTCCGCCCATTTTCTTCAATGAAACATACGACCCCACTGATCGGGGTTAATTTTACTAGTTTTGTAAAGCTATTTTACATCTAATGTGTTGCAGTGTCTGGTAGGAAAAGTGCATAGTTTCCATTCTTTTCAGCGTAGACATATCCCTCGTTATCGGATGAAGTGAAGCAATTATTGTTCGGCCTGTTTTGAACACAGGGGATGATCACCCTGGCGTGGGGTAAGTTCCAGCTGCTTTTCCATTTTTTTTTTACGGGCTCATGTAAGTGCACTTCACTCACACCAATGCGACCTAGTTTCAACGGGATATTCAGAAGTTGGGTAATAAATTTGAAACGGCGCTGATGGTATCCCTTCCTTTGCTGTTTACTGGAACAAAGACGGTTTTTTTTTTGTGTACTATTTTGGAATTTTGTCATAAATTCCAATACTTATGCTACTACTGGATGTTTCATTTACTGAATAGAAAAAAAACTCATGGGCTTTTAAGTATTGGTCAATAATGCCTTGTTTCGGCTGGTAGGTCAAGGACAATGAACTTGAATGATTTATTTGTTTATATTTGTATTGACATTTTATTTGGAAAGTTTTGTATAACGCAAGGAAAACATCGATTTTCTTTGTTTAAAAAAACACACACACACAACATCTCCTATACATTTCTTTCATTCATTCCGTGTCATCAATATATTTAATTTCCTGTTAACAAAAATGGGCTATGATTTTCTAAAATTATTCATTGTTTTCTTAATATTCTTTCCAGATATTTAAAATGCTGCGTACAAAAATGAGTCTATACTCTAGAACATGTTCTCACGACTCCCGAAGCGTCACAACGTAGAGCCCATTTTTCGCATCGTCTCACAGCTTTTCGCTGGCCACTCTGACCTTGCATCGTCTTCCGTCCTCAGTACCGATCCGGAGATGGGTGACTTCTATGGGATACCAGCCGATAGTATCGCGCGCGTTCCCGATCCATTCATTCCTGGCAAAAAGTATCACAAACGCAAAGGACACACCCGCAAACCAAGATCATCATCGCATGGTGCAGCTCTATCCCATTCCGATGCGATCGTGGGTCGTAGCAAAAGTGTGGACGATCTAACGGCTGTCGGTTCCGGTGCCGGTTCCGAATCCGACACAGATGACGATGGAATTTCGAAATCACGCAATACAATCACACCCGCGAATCATCATCAAACGCAAAAGCTAATTCATCTTAAGGATCAACAGATTGCGAAGTTGATCAAGAAACTGACAGCCGTGTTCGAGTGCAACAATCAATTTGCGGTGGAGCATGAAAAGTTACAGAAGGAGTACCAGCAGACAGTACAGAACCTGCGCACACTCGAAACCATCCAGGCTAAGAGTTGCGAAAATTGTGCCAGTTTTGAAGCCGTACGCACTCAGCTAGTGAAAGAGAATGCCGACCTAAGGAACGATGTGAAAATGATGAAGATACTAGTGTACCGGCTAAATGTACAGATCGAACGATATCAGGATACGATACGGGAGGGTAAGACCGATATTCCCAAGCTCGATTTTGTGGACAGTACGTACGGTGGGGCAAAGGACAATCTTAACTGGGGACCGGTAAATTCGCACACACTCGGGCCACTGCTAAACGCGTACGAAGAAACTATCGCCGAGAAGACGGATTTGGTACAGCAGTACGAATCGGAGCTGGCCAGTTTTACCGGCAAGCTGAAGAAAGTGCTGGAAGAGAATGAAGCTTTGCAGAAATCGTCTGAAGAGATACGGGCCGGCAAGACCGGTTGGGCGTCAGAAAAGGCTCGCCTGCAGGCACAGGTTGATGTATTGCGCAGCAAAGCGGAAGTGCAAGGGAAACGGGCCGATCTGGCGAAGGAAAAATTGGTGGAGGTGCTAAAATGTTACGAACAGAAAGGTTGTTTTTTTTATTAAAAGTTATAAAACGAACATTGGCAATAATAAAAATTTTGGGATTTCTTTTGACAGTACAAGCCCAAAATCTAGACATTGAGCGTCTTCAGGAAGCATACTCGCGGGCGAAAGGCGAGCTGGCGTCAATGCGCAATCTTAACCAAAGCCCAGAAGTTGTTGCAGATAGCTTGAAGGAATGCCAAAAGTATGGATGGATAGCGCTCCATAAAAAAATGGTAATTTTACTTCTCCTTCGTTTCATTTCAATTGCAGACTTCTGGAGGAACTTCGACTTCAGCACAATGAGGAACGATCACGTACGGCAAAGGAGGTGGAAACAATACGGGGAGAACTTCGTCAAAAGATAGCCGACCTTGTGCAACTTCGGCAGGACCATCAGCAGCAACAGGGCATCTTCGAACGGCAGAAAGAAATCAATGAGTGAGTATCTTACATAAAAAGAGGATAATTTCATCAGAAAGCTTCCATTAATCATCTAATAACCAATCGCACAGAATCCTTATGGGAAAGAATGCCACACTAAAGCAAACGCTCGAGCGCACCAGACAATCGAAGGAAATACTGAAGCAACGCCTCAAAACCATGCTCAGCTGGGGCAAGGGTTCGGAACAGCGCAAAGATCAGCTGGAAGAGTGCTGGCGAAACATTCGAACCCTGCAGGACCAGCTGAAACAACGCGATCTTCAGCTCCAGACACAGCAGCAACGCTTCCAGGCCGAACAGGACCAGCTTCAGCGTCGTCTACGCCATCGGGAGGATACGCTCCGTAAGATTCTAGCGGATAAGGCCCAATTTCACCGCCAGAGCTGAGTCAATTGGGGATCACAGAGGCTTGTTTCTGAAATACATAGACAAAGAATAAACATATCAATAGTCAAGTCCGATATTCTCCAAGACGTTTCCTGTTTATATTATTAAACGCTTTGATTGATTATACTTCCTTTTTTTATTTTCATTCTTAGATAATGACTTCATATGATTTCGTTACTAAACTTCATACATTTTTTCTCTCACCCTCGCTCTCTTTTCCTCTCTCTTGCTGCCTAAACACTACTGCAACACTACACGCGAATTCCGCTTGCCCGTCGTGACGGTGATTTTTTTTTTCGTAATCAATACATAAATACAATTCGATTTTTCACCTCTTCTTGGGTTACATTCGTTGCCTGCCTCATGAAATCGTATTGCTTGATGATGAAAATAATCGTCTGGTGAAAGTAGAGCGTTGCGCTATGTTTTGTTTTGGAACGTTCCTTCACTTCCGTGATTACCTGCCTTTTTGTTATAGAATCTGTTAGATTACTGTTGATTTGGACGCATTCTGCTTTTTGTTTTGTCTGTACACAGTTTCTTAAATTAATAGCTCGTGTATTCTGACCTTCTTTTTCATTCACTATAAATCGCAACCGTTTTACTGGGATGTGACTACATTTTACACGCTAATGTAGTTCTGTTCAATTTGTCCCAAATTTTTGTTGCTCTGTTTTTATGGTTACATACGGCAACTGCCACTCTCAATAGATAGGGAAGTGGCGGGTAGGTAGCGTAAGTGGAAGATAAATATAGTTTGATGTAAATATCACTAAATAATCTCTACCTGGCGAAGATAAACAGAGAGCATGCAAAAAACGGTTTTTGCACATTCAATTCAATCACTCTTTTTGATATACGAACAGTATCGTACACTAAATATATTCGTCAGTATTTGTGTGAAGCAAACAATTCATTAACCACCGATATATTACAGGTGGGAGAAAAAGTAAGGATTCAGCCGTTTAAAGGACTTGAGTGCATAACAAAATTCAAATTACATAATTCATCGATGTTGAAAAGTTCACTTGTTCATTAGGATCCCATCGAAGTACTTAGCTACTTCACACACACACACACACAATCGCTTTTACCATACGTCCATGGTGGACACAATCATTTTTCTGGCTATTATAGCTTCCCTGGCAGGGACGACCAAACATAAGCATTGCTAGCAGCACTACTACTCCACGACCAGGCCTGGTTTTAGAACCGTCAGTCAACCGCGCTTGTGTCGCTAACACCGGTAGCGATTTCCTTGCCCTCTACTACTGCCATTCCACCGGCTATGGACAGTTTGTCTGTGTCTTGGATGGTCATTTTCTGTAAAAGAAAAAGCGAAGAATATTGCTTTAATAAAGCAAAGCAAAAACGATAACCCGGCCACTTCTTCTCCACTCACCTTGATAGACTCTCCAATTTTATCCATTGATTCTTGTCCCTCGTTTCCGGTGGAGCCTCCTCCATCAGCTGCCCCGTTGGGAGTTTCATTTCCACCGGCCAGTTGCTGCTGCGGCGCTTGCTGAGGGGTGGCGGTGGTACCAGCAGCTGGTGCAAGTGCTGGCGAAGGACTCTTTCTGGACGGTGGCTGATACTGTGGCCGCTGTACGAACATGTTGTCCAGGATGTGATCGATGTTCTCGCCACTGTCAACTGGTGCTGTACCGCCCGTCACTGTGCCTTCTCCTCCACCACCTGCAGTACTATCGGAGGTCGTTGTCGTGGATTCGTCTCCCGTTGAGCGAGTGCTGGACGTTTTGTTGGCCGCACTCGAACCGGGATTTGGAGTATTGGAAGGGGCGGTAGCGGGAACAGGTTTACGGTCTGGCGGTGCCAGAATCGGGATAGCGGCGGTTGGCCTTCGACCAGTCGGCAGTGGGCGAGGTGCTTGCGTTTGCGTTTGCGGTGCGTAGTACGTGATGCCACCAGACGGTTGATACAGCGCGGTCGGTGGAGGCCCTCCGGGACCGCCTGTTGGTGGACCGGCAACGACCGATGGTGGCGGTGGACCACCGGGCACGGCCTGTGGTACGACACCGACCGCCGGTGCGTAAGCCGTTTGAAAACCGGTAGCATACGCGGTCGGATACTGCCCGGGGCTAACGCCCGGAGCGGGTGCTGTCGGTGGTGGCGGGCCGAGTGCGGGCACAAAGTTCATCGGAGGCGGAGGTGCTCCACCCGGCACGCCTGTAGGTGGCTGCGGACCGGGCTGCGGAACACTGGCAGGTTGTGGTGCTGGCAAGTAGGCACTAGGGGCCGGCACAGGCCCCGCCATGTACGAGGCTGCTTGTGGCGGTTGCGGTGGGGGTCCCTGCGTTGCGTACGGAGGCGGAGCATACTGAGCTTGCGGAGGTGGTGGTGCTTGTGCAGCTTGTTGAGGTGGTGGCGGTTGCTGTTGCTGTGGCTGACTACCAGGAGCGGCTGCCGTCACGTACTCACCAGCCGAGGGTCCACCAGCACCACCGGCCGGCGTGTAGTAAAGGGCCGCCGGTTGATGGTACTGGACCTGGGGTGGGTTTTGACCGACAGGAGCACCCTGGGGTGGTGGCTGCTGGTGGGTCTTGCCGACTGCTACATGATATTCGGTCGGCTGCAGCGTCATCGGCAGGCCGCCAGGAGCCGGCACCGGTTGGGGAAGCTGTTGCTGTGCGTACACCTGCTTCTGTTTGTTTTGCTGCGCCATCTGTTCGTGCTGATGTCGGAGCAACTGCTCCTGATGCTGCAACATCTGCCGCTGTTCGTGCATGGATGCTGCCGCTGCTGCTGCTGCAGCCGCTGCCGCTGCTTGCTGCTGTTGTTGCTGTTGCACCTGCTGCTGCTGCTGCTGCTGGGCCTGTTGTTGCTGCTGCTGTTGCACTTGCAACGCACTGGCATTGGCCGCATTTTCCAATGCAGAACGTTGTCGTTGGGTTGAGTATCGTTTCGTTGTACGAGGAACTTCCGCTGGCAACATCTGCTGCTGTTGCTGATGTTGCATTTGATTGGAAACCTGCTGTTGCTGCTGTTGAACCGTTAACGGCCGTTGCTGTCCACCATACCCTTGCGACACGACACCTCCCTGCATCGCTTGGTACTCCATCTGCATACGCTCTGAAGACACTTGCTCTGAGGACGTGGGCGGTGCTGTTTGGGCCACTATTGCACGGGGTGAGATTTGAGATCGCTGATTCATGGGAAGATTGCCTATCGCCGCGTTTGGTGGCATTCTATCCATTGTTGCCGATCCCGGGTACAGAGGCACGTACTTTGAATGGTCCTCCTCCATGTAGCCTTGTTTCAACTTTTGCGGTGGCTGGGATGGTTGTTGCGGCTGCTGATGTGGATGCTGCGGCATTTGCCCCATCGAAGCAGCACCATGATGGCCGTAATGCTGCTGCTGCCCTCCTGATGATGGAACAGATCCCAACGAAGCCGATGTCGTTACCACATTCATCATTCTGTTCTGATGACTCGCGTCTGCGTGATGTAGGCGTTCACCTCCTCCAGGGCTGGTGCTGTTAACGTTGCTCAGCTGCTGCTGCTGCTGCTGCTGCTGCTGCACTGGACCATGGTTGTTCATCTTGTTGCTATTGCTACTGCCAGAAAGTGCACCAGCACTGCTGCTGTGCATCATTGGGGCAGCAGCTCCCGGACTAGCGGCAGGTTGTCCCGATCCTGTTGCAGCACCTGGCAGCATCGGTCCTCCAACGGCCTGCCCACCACTGCCACCAGTTCCACCTTCCACGTTTTTGTTTCGCGCTTGATTCTTATACTGCAATGAGTTTATCACCTTGTAGTCTTTCTCCTTGCTGTTCCTGCCACCGCTCAACTTGTTCTCCTTGTTGTGGTAATTGTTGCGTGTACCCCGCTCTTCGTTACGATATCGACCACCCCCATTTCCTCCATACTCTGACCTATCCCAGTCACCACCACGGTCCTGATCACGGTCACGATCCGGTCGATCACTCGCAGCACTAGCCCAGTCACCCGATCGTACCCTTTCCGCACGACCCATCGAACGATCTCCACCGGCAGTGGATCGACGTACGTCGGACGATTTCGTACGTCCACCCTCCGTTCCCCCGGAGAGCCTTCGTTGATCTCCCGTCGCACTCTTCGGCCCTTCCCGGCGACCTCTACCAGTCGCTCGTCCACTCTTTCCATTAGCGCCGGCCAGCTCGGGGAACTCTTCCGGCCGCGGAACCTTCTTGTGTCGCTGGTGGTGCTCCGCGTTTGACGACTTCTGGTAAGCATCCTCATCCTCCCAGTTGCGCGTGTACCGATTCGGTCCGCGTGCGTAGCGCCGTTTCCTGCGAGCCTTGGGTGGACCATCCTCGCTGCGAATGTCGTACCCGTACGCGAAAACTAGCTCTGCCTGTGATTTTGGCGCCTGTTCACTCTCGTCGAAGCGATCGTGTGTCCATCGATCAGCCGAGGCTTGCCATTTCTTCGCTCCCTTTGCACCCGCTCCACTGCCACCCTTCTCTGAACCGCGCCGTTCACCACCGTACATCCCCGGCGCCCCGAGTCCACCGCCTCCACCGCCACCACCACTTCCCGGGCCTCCACCACCACCACCGCCGCCATGCGTATCTCCCAACCCATCGCCGAGCCCGTCCTCATTGCGCTTTGCTCGCTGGTCTTCTCCATCTAACCCGGAATCGTCCAGATCGTCCTCAGCCGTACGATCGTCATGTTCGTAGAACGTACCCTTCTTTGGGATGTACTGCGGATTGCTACGATCTTCGTCGTCGTCTACCTTGCGGCGAATGTCCGCGTCCTGCTCCTGACCATCGCCACTCTGTCGCTCATGGACCTCGATCACATCGTCATCATCCTCCTCTTCCTCGGTGCCATCGTCCTCCTCGTCCGACCCTTCGTCGTCTTCTTCGTCTTCCTCCTCCTCACCACCACTTTCTTCATCTTCGTAATCGTCCTCGTCGTCTTCCTCCTCACCACCGTCCGAGGGTGAATCGGAAGCAGTATCGTACTCGGACTCAACCGTGGCCAGTCCGCTCTGCTGCGATGTATCCTCCTGGTTTGCTTCCTTTGTGTTCTGAAAAAGAGTTTGAATTTTTGTTTTTAAATTAGTATCGCGCTATTTCATACATAAGATGATTACTTCCTGGCTACTGGCCACATTTTTCTTAAGATAATTTATCTGAAGGTGGTAAATTTCTCACTCTTTTCATTATTGAGTTTCTTTATTGCTGGAAGATTTAGCTATAGCCTCCAAGTCATATTTGCAAACGTATTTTTAAAACACATTATTATGTCCATTTTCAATATAGTTTCATCCGATTTCAAATTGGCGTAATGTTCAACAGTACAACGTAACCTACATCTATTTCCAATCGAATGCCACCATCTCATTTAAGACTGCCAAAATTAATGAAAACCCTTTCCAACTTCAAAGCGAAAGAAAAGCCCATTCGACGTGTGGGCTTTCCTTTCCGCTGGAAATGGAAAGACAAAAAAACGAGGTAACCTAATTGGTAGACCTATTGCCGGGCTTGGTTTCCCGGAATGCGTGCAATCGTTAGCGCCGGCGCAGCAGAGCCGCACAACAACCAGGTGCAGAAGAAAAGCGAATGAAAAACGCAAGCAAGCGTTGCGATCGGCTTAGATCAACCATCCGAGCGAACGATGAAGATGATCATGCACTCTTCGACAAACACACACACACGGGCACGCTTGAACAATGTGAATGTGTTGATAGTGAACGGTGGCGGGAGAAGATGGTCATATCTCTTGGTGGGCCAAACCGCAACCATCATCATCACCAACCCGGCTGCTTGGTAAGTCTACCATTCAAACATGTAAACGCATCGGCGCCGGCTGCAATCTATGCGCGATGTGTGCTCTCTCTTTCTCTCTCGATCGCCTTTCACTCCCGGCCAGGCCCATTGCGCTACCGTTACAACAAATACTGCTGCTGCATATCAATATTCACGAAAGAAAAATCGCTTTGCCATTTGGCAGTCAATGCACGCAATCGCATCTTGACCGTAGAGGAAACAGCCGCACCAAACAATGGTGACGCTTTTTTGCTCTTGCTTTTCGCTCTTTACCACCAACGGCCAAAGCCAACAGAGAAGGAGAAATTTTGGACATTTTCACCTTCGGCATGTGTGGAAGGTTAGCCGATTAATGAAGGGGAAAAACGTGGCGGAATACGTATCTTTATGTGTCTCTCTCACTCTGATTTTTATTCTCCAGCCAATTTATCTACACTTGGAGTTTAAGATAGTCATCTCACCTCGGGAATCGGTTGCCAAATCGAATTAATAACAACCCGTTAACAACCTGCAATTCACTCCGCTTTCCAGCCTTCGCCATCACCGGCTTATGCCGTCCACGTTGCCACCCTAAGAGGATGGGAAGGGAGGTGGCACGAAATTGACTTTTCTATTTCGCCCCTCAAATCGATCAAAGTAAGGCAGCCGAGAGATTGTCCTAATAAATGAAGATTCAGTCTACGAAATCTGAATTTTATATGCCACTGTTCACAATTTGATATCTTATAAATAACAAAAAGAGAGCGATGAGTTTAAAAACGGTTCACCTAGCCGGAATAAGGCCACTTCACTGAAATCATACCGTGTGGAGGCATCTTAGCACGCAGCATGCTTAATATCGGTGAAAACATTTCGCCCTTTCACTACCCCGTTTCCTCATCTAATCATCTCTGTAGTGTTTGGGGGGGGGGGGGAAGCTTCAATGCACCCACCCACATGCATGCTGCAATGCTTCCCCTTAAAATCTTAAAATATGCACACACAAATCTTGGTTACATTGGCACCTTGCGTTTCCGTGGTTAACGATATGTCCAATGCGAAAAAAGGTCAAGTTTGTTTATACTGTTGTGCAACTTGCCATTTGGCAGGAGTTGCTTTCACCCATTCTCCAGCTCAAGTCAACCCCACGACATTTTCCTTCGATTGCCTATCAACCAGGTTGCCAAGCAATCGTTTTCCACTAGGAGAAACTTACTTCTGCAGAATTATCGGTAAAATCATCCGATTCCGATAACTTCTGTTGAGCTGGCGGTGCGGTAATTGCTGCGGTCGCTAGTGCTGCTGCTCCTGCAACTGCTGCCGCCGGAGCAGGAACTACTGCTGGCGGTAGCGGTGCCGGAACGGCCGCTGCTGTGACTGCTGCTTTCTCCGACATTTCTCTGTCAGCTGGGATCGTTTGCTTTACTGCTGGTACTGTCGCTGATGGTGATGATGTGCAGCTTTTTCTTACTGCGTAGGACGGATCTTTACAGCACTTCCTCGCCCGCCCGGCAACACCCACGGTATTAGATCCCGTGTCTGTATCCGGGAACGATGTTTAGCCGGTGAATTCCTTCTTTTAACGCGCACGCACACACACACATACACACACACACCACGAACAAAACTGTGACGGGGTGTTTTCACCAAAAAAAATCACTGGTACCACACTCCCCAGCCCTTCTGCATGCACGTATATTCTTCTAGTTGCGCGTACGACACACCAGAATACACAATCTTCTACAAGCCGTGGAGCAGAACCACCCCCGTTGGCGGACACCGGATTGCGGGAACACACGCACCTTCTGAGACACGTTTCCGATTTTTGCTTGGCCGTGTGCCGTATGTTCGATGTTCGTCCGGTCCGGTGGACCGTGTGCGAAGGGAATACGTGTGTTCGAGAAGAGTTTGTGAAATCTGCACCGAAAAGTACAGCGAAGAATCCGATCGGTGGTGGCTGGCGGACGCAAACTTCGCTTTGCGCTGTCAAAATCGTGACTGTCAAACGCCTGAACAAAGCGGTAATGACATGTATGCACGCTTTGACAGTTGCTGACCGAGGTGCAAATGTAAAAAAGGTTTTTGGCCTTACAAAGTACCTAAAAGTATGCAATAGTTCCACACTGAGCGCCCACAGGTATGCAATTAAAAAACATCGTTTGATTAGCCCGATGAAGGTGCACAAACCGTGCGAGTAAAGCCTAACTAATGGGCCTGTTTTGTTTCGCCTGGCACACATAACGATAAAGAACATTTTAGATCTACCTTCTGTATAAAATAAAATAGTTCAGTTTATTTATTGACAACATTAAAACACATTTCCCTAACTATCATATAAATTACAATCTCATTTTCAACTGGATATTAAAATAATTTCTGAGTCTTCCTCGAATTGTTCGAATTATCTTTCCTTTTCGACCGCTTAATGCATTAAAAAACGATATCGTGCATCTACAAACACGTTTGGCAGTCTGGGTATAATAGAGTCAAATTAAAAAAAAAACATACACTATCCCTTACTATGTGTTCATGATGCTCGTTACGATCGTAATGGCGTGGTTAAATTATATCACAACGTTATTTTAGCCAGCACGTAACGTTTTTTTTTTTTTTTAATGTTTCTTCGTTTTTCTAATTGTTAAAACCATCTTACACGAAAGGGTAGTTAAAATCGAGCAAAAACCAATTGCTTCGCTCTTTACAGTTTTTACATACTATAAACTCGAACTCGGTCACAAATGCTAAATTGTACAGTACTTTGCACAGTTCAATAAATTAGCTACCTACGGGATGCACCTCCATTTCTAGAGCTTGGTTTCGTGGCGCACCATACCATTCTTGGTACCGTACATCCGGAAGCGCGTCGGTCGTGCACCATTTCCAGTTGCACCACCGCCACCGGGATGGTACGGTGGCATTGCGGCCCCCGCCCCTTCTACACCACTAATTAGATCGAAACTATGCACTGCTCCCGGTTTGCCGGCCAATCCCACTGGGCTACCGTCACTACCCGAAAGCATTGCCGGTATCGCGGGACTGCTTCGATCACCGCCGCCCGTAAGATTGTACCCATTAGCGAGCGCAACCGCCACGTGTGGTAATGGTGGTTGATGGAGGTTTTGAGGTGTGGCATTAAGCGTTTGTCGGCTAGTGTTTCCTGCCGGTATGGCCTGTCCATTGGAGAGCAGCATCGTACCACTGGGTGATCCTCCCGAACCACCGGTCGCGTACATTAGCGCCATCGATGCGCTGATCGGTGGTTGAGTTTGTGGCACGCCCTTGTTCAAATTGTTCAACCGTTGGCGTGGCAATGGCTGTTGGAGCAGCTGTTGTTGCTGCTGCTGTTGCTGCTGCTGTTGCTGCTGCAGGGATGAAGCATGATGTCCATTTGGTTGGAGATTTGAGCATGGTGTGGCATTTTTCACACGCCGTTGCGAGCTAGAGGAAAGGTTCGATAACCGTTCCGATTCGTTATCATCACCACTGTCCACGTCGCCATCGCTGCTGTTCGTGCTGGCAATAAAATGCTCATTCTTCACCTTACGACCCTTATTTCGACGATAGTACTTGAACTCGCGAGGCAGCGTATACGATCGAGGTAGAGAGACCTGTAAGACCAGTAAGATTTTAATATCAAATTGTAACTCTGGGAAATTCAACCCAATCTTGGTCCAAACCTATTCCAGTGCTGGTTTTGGATATTGAAGGCATCTGCAACTAATAAACCTACCTGACTATCAATATCTGAAGGTATCCTATGATGTCCATTGTGTCCATCGTCACATCCAGAGTTGTCCAAATTTTCATCTCCACTGCTTTCCATCGGTTGATCACGTTCTGATTCTTGTAATCTGGAGAATTAGAACACCAAAAGTTACAATCCTCTAATATCATTCCAAATGTTTACCCCATAACCGATACTCACCTAAAATTGGCCGCCTCTCGTGCCACCCAGTCGAAGTAGATGCGCGAATTTTCGAGATAGTGCGGAGCGAGCAGAATTTCCGGCGTTTTGGCACGTTGCATGTTCTGGCGCTTGGTAGTGTTGTTGAGATTGTTGATTACACTTGCTGACCCTGCATTGGACGAGCCTCCTGCCCCACCGACACTCGCTACGATAGCTGCCATCGTTGCCGTCGTTGCAGTGCGGCCCGATTTATTGCTACTGTTCGTATTGTTCGCACTGCCGCTCGCCGATCCGGACTGGACCGGTGTGGTAGGCGTACCTCTACTGTCTAGCTTACTCCTTGGCGGGGGCACCACATTGTACGGGAAGGGTAAATTCTCAGCGCCGGCATTCTCTGTGCTACTGTAAGTGCCGGACACCTGGCGCGGATGGTTCGCATCAGTGTACAGTCGCCCATGAGCGTCGTACAGAATGGCCCGGTTCGATTGGGCGATCTCTGTCGTACGAGGACTAATAGAAGGTGCACGTACACCTGCTCCCCCACTGCCACCGCCACCACCTCCGCCACCGCCACCGCCACCACCACTGCCACTGCCACCAGTTGCACCATTGATTAACCCAGCCGGTGTACTGGCGGCAGCATCAGCATACAGATTCACAAAGTTACCCCGATAGTTCTCGGCGAACGGATTGCGCGGGATGTTGTTGGGCAGGATCTTCGAGCGTGGGAGCACTTGGCGCGTCAGCGAATTGCTTTCCGTTGCCGAGATTTGTGAAGATATCGGTGACATGTTACGGTTCCCGGCACCCACCAACGGTACCGGTACCGACGACGACTGTCCGGTGGAATCGACCAACCCGCTTGGACCGCAGGATGCACCACTGCCGGCACCTTTCAAGTTAACTAGCGCCGATATATTGATCCCATTCAATCCGAAGCTGTTATAGATCGGATCGTAATTGCTGTTAAACTTGTTCAAACTATTCACATCATCCAAGTTGGCAGCGAGCAGCAGATTCAAATCGTTGAACGATTTATTCGCAACGATTTCCGCCATATCCGGACTGGAAGTGCGCCACTCGATCGGATCGAGATCGATGTGCTTCTTTGCGCGCGGGATCGGTTGCCTCGGAAGGGTCGTTTTGCCATCGTCCCCGGAACTGAGCGTACCGGTACCACCCGGTCCACCCAATTTGCCCTGCTTGATCTCCTCCTCGATGATCTTCAGCTCGGCCAGCTGCTTCTGCTTTTTCTCCTGTAGCTTCTGTTGGATGTTTACCCGCGAGCCAACACTGCTTCCCTCGTTCTCACTCGAACCACCCGTTTGAGAGCGTGGCAATGGACGTCTCCAAAAGGGAATAGCCATTGGGCCCATATACTGTTGGTGGTGCTGATGGAGTTCTTGCTGCTGCTGCTGTTGTGCCTGCTGTTGTTGATGTGCCAGTAAAGGTTGTTGCTGCAGATACTGCTGCTGTTGCTGGTGATGCTGCTGCAGCTGCTGCTGTTGCTGGTGCTGATGCTGCTGCTGCGGAAGTACTTGCTGGTGTTGGTGCGATTGTTGATGGTGAAGCAGCTGGCTCGTTACATTCTGATGATCATTCCCGCCTACCCCGGAGTTAGCACCGGAGTTCGATGAAGCAATCGCCAAATTTGGTGGCGGCACAAACGTGGTCGGTTTCTTCTTTTTTCGCTTTGTGGCTGCATTTACCGGGTTTGAAAAACGGCAGTTAAACACACCCGGTATAGCGTGTGGATACTTCTGGCATCCGTTACCATTTATTGCACCTCGGCCAACGCCGCCTCCGATACCGCCACCACCTTTGCATCCACCACCACCCATCGCTCCTTCCATACCATGCTCATGCCCGGCCAGACAGCGACATCCGTCCGGGCCGCAGTGTCCAGAGCACTTCTCGGCCACGCGGCCACCCGCCTCGTACCCAAGTCGACGCACGTGAAAATAACGATAGTACACGACCATAAAGAAGAGGCCAGCGGCGAAGCTGCACAACACCGACACCGGCACCAGGTACCAGCCTTCGGGCCGGTTTGGCCACACACCGACCATCCACAGGCAGACGAGGAGACAGTTTTCCGCAAACATAACCACGTAGAATGTAAGCTAAAAAGTTAATAACAGCACATTCATTAAGTTCACCAGATCGCCATGAAAGGACATGCAACCACAACACGATCGCTTACCATCTTTTGCCGATGTCTCACTTCCTGCAGATTAATGTAGGCAAAAATGTACACGAACGCAATCAATCCGCCGAGCGTTGTTTTCTTGAGCCGCGATATGCGCTCCCCATGAAAAACGTTCTTTGGGGAAATCAACCACAGAAACATGGAAAACCAGTGCAGTACTAGAAAAAGGGGAAAAATGAGAGAGCAAACAATTAAGCACAATCCGATCGCCTCCCAACTCCACTTGTCCATTGACTTACTGATCACCAAAAACACCCAGTGACTGTACACGGACGCGTACACCGTCAGCGAGATGACACGCGAAATCACCGTCCCCAGGCGCCACAGAAATTGAAAGATCACCCCGAGCCAGGTCAGCACGAGTCGGTGAACGTTCTGCAGGCGTACGTTCTTGCTGAAGCTGGCCAGCGCCCAGCACACGCTAAACAGTGAGAGCGTTGCCGACACCATGTTCAGATCGCGGAACGTTTTCTGCTGCTGTTCGGCCAAATTTGTCTGCTGCACCAGGGCCGTACTGGGTGGTAGATGATGGTGATGCCCAAGTGTCTTCAGCTTAAGCGCAGCCGATAGTTGTGCTTCACTCTGCAGCGTCACGAGTACGTACAGCTGGAGCAACAGCATCGGGGCGGCCTCACAAAACGCGTGCACCAGCCGTAGCATGCAGAGATCGCGCACCTCATGCTTCACGTGCCTCAGATCAACCGGCACGAACAGTTTCGCATACCGCCACAGTACACCAAGCTGGGTAACGTGCAGGGCGAGCACAATGTACCGGCTATACTCGGAGGTGCGGGATCCAACAGTGCCCGTCCTGCCATCGGCATCTTCGCCCCTCCCACCAATGCTCTGACCGTTGGGAGCGTTTACACTGTTTGGTTTCTTTTTCTTCTTCTCCAGGCTGCCGCTGCCCGGTGCGTTCGCTTCCGCGTCCTGCAATCCGGGTGGGCCGGTGGACGATGCGGTGGCATTGCGAATTTTTCGCTTATTCAAGTACCATCGGATAGACACAATCTGAGATTTGAGAGAAGAGAATTATGGTTATTTCAATCAAAAAAAAAAAAAATTGGATAGCAAAATGTGACTTACCTGTGATATTACCAGCGAGAACGACACAATCACGATGACCGCGGCAAAGTAGGTGAACTTTTGCCGCTCGTACAGCGCGTACCCTAGCACCACATCGAACACAACGTCACAGAAGTAGCCGGCCAGCGAGATCACATTGAACAGCACATCACAGAGGGGCAGAAATTCCGTCATGGCTTTAATTTCTTTTTTGTTTTGTTCCACCCACCGTGCCTTAAATTATGTTAAACTTGTTTTCTTGATCGATCTATAACCGGCCTGCGAATCGATTCATCGAGCGTGATGATGAGTTACGTTTCTACAAAAACAAAAAACAAAAATATAGAATAATCTTCATCGTAAAGCCTCCCTGTGTCACTTAGTGCTTTAATTTAAAAGTGTAATTTAAATGGTGAACATAAAATAAGTATAAAACAATGTCCATAAATTGTGCACACATTTGCTCGCTTTCTCACACTCGCTGCGACGTGTGGGAAGGGCAAGAACAATTCCTTTTTCTCTTAGGCTGAGTAACTGCGCTGCATTTAAATCAATGGCGTTGAGCCGATTCTAATTCTCCATGCAGGTCATGCGGAATTGCATGTACCTAGGGGAGTGTTTTTGTTTCAATTCACACAGGATAGGTACACAGAGACATGAAGGTGCGAAATTTCCATCTGTTTTATATGTAGTGAGTGTTACCGAAGATGATACAAGATTGAGAAGTTATGATAAAAGACGCTTTCACACGATTTCATTGTTTACAAAAAAATCCAAACGTGTATTGTTTTAACCCAAGTGCGATAGTAATAAATGTGACATAATTAATTACTTGCACGCCAAACTTTGTTATAATTCAAAATGCCGAGTTTTTTGCTTACTTGCTTTCTTTATAAGTGAGCTTTAATAGAAAAATGTGCCAGAATATGCTTCTGTTTAAACGAACCTGAAACTTATTCAAAAGACTTCAACGCGACTACAAGCGACGAACCCGCTTTTGTGGAAAATTTAACAAACAACAATCGATGCTTGTACGCATAATTTACATATTTCAAAACACCTTCATAGCGTAATCTACATTAGTGCTGATCTTACAAGACGATCAAAAGATCAGCTTGTAAAGCGCGTGCGTTTTCATCCCGTGTGTGAATTAAAAATCAGAAAAAATCAGAGTGCGAAGAAAGAAAGTTAGTTCCAACCTTCACTTCTCCCTTTGCGCATATTAACAAACATCGACTAACGCGCGACATGGGCAAAAGAGATATCAAACGGAAACATAAAACCCGCACACGCACCGCACACCGGATCGCACACATCATTTACATTTCATTGAATGCAAATTAAACTGATACACCGGGTGACGATGAGAAAACGATGGGAAATAGCCATTGAAATAAGAGGAAAGAAAGGCAGTGAAGCTAATCGAGCTGTTCAAACTTTATCGAATATGGCACGACACAAGTGCGGTAGGCCCAAAAGGGATGGATCGTCTTCATTTTGAATAATTTTTTTTTAAAGCTATAAACAAAATTTACGTACCTTAATTTTCGTTTCTATCTAAATATCTTCCTATCTTTCTAATCCGTTCAACGGATTACTTGTGGGGTTTCTATGCTTTAAGATTGATTCTTCACTGAGATGGTACGCTATAGATATTTAATTGGCTCAATCACTTCTTTTCCGCTGCTTTACTAATCTCTGAATTTGTTCACTAGTCACACTTCCCTCAGAGCACGAACACCTTTTCCCAACTGATTCCGGCAGGCAATGGCACAACACACGATCGTATGGCTGAACTGCACCGAAACGGTCATTGATTTCCTTCCGCAAATGCCGATGCTTCATGATCGATAATGGATCGGCTGCTTCGACCTATCGTTACCAACAGCAACGTGTATCACCATTAGCCGCTTCTACGAATTGTGCTAAATTTGCGCTCGAATTGCACTTTAATTTGCTTCGCGATAAACAATTATCTTAACGACGTACCGGACGGATACAAATCGGTAGGTTCTGCCATTCCGAATGATCACCACGCACTAGCTACGATGCGCGCGAGCAGAAGCAATGTTGCAAAACGCACCGAAATTCACTCACACTGTGTGCTGTGGGTTTTCTGATTCATTTTTTCACCCTTCCGGTCGTTTCTTCACCCTTTGTCACACACTTTGTCACACACGCAACATACCATCCCGCCACTCTGGTAGCGAAAAGCTCGTTGATCCCCGCTGGCATGCAGGAGAGACGGACGCTTCAGGAATTCCAACAATTTCACATAAACAAACGGTTTTTTCCCACCAATACCATCATACACCGCGTGTCGAAAGCATTTCTTCAGCTTCACCATACACATACAACGGTACGGACGTTATGCTAGAAGCGATTTCGTTGCCCTTAACACCCATACACACAGAAACAAATTTCGAGGCACGATGAATGCTTTGGCACACGGGAGGAGGGAAAGTCCTCAAACCTTTTCTCGATCATTGGTTTTGCTTTCCTATTACTTGGTCCTTTTCGAATATACGAATTTACGCTCGATGATTCGCACAGAATAAAAGAAGCTTTTAAACCCGACAGGGTAAAGCAAGAAAGCAGGCACAATTGACGTGTTTCGTGTCTGCCCACGACAACCAAATCGGATCGGACCAATCGAAAGCGGGATGAAGTAACGAGAGTAGCAGAGCTACCCGGGGGCACACTGGATGGAATGTGACGATGATTGCAGCCCTTGCGTAAGATACTTTACAAAACTTTGCAATAAAACTATTGTCACAGCAACCTTCTTACTTTCTTGAGCAGGAACACAACAGTTTTTCCATTCTTCTGCGTTTTACCACATACCACAAACATGCACATACACACCTTCCTGCACCAAACGAAAGCAAACTTCCAGGCAAAGTGTAAACCCACTTTTTATATCACTTGCGTCATTCGCTGTGCACGCTTCCGTATTCCTTTTGATTTATTTACCATGCGAACACAGTTCGGTGCCACCCAGCCTGATAAGGATGTTATTTTTACGCTGGAATGTGCTCAAAACTCTGCAGCCGAGCTGTACAGGACACGATCGCGCGACTCGACCCTTCCAGCATTTGGAACGTTCCCACATCTGGTAAGGGGGTAGCCCAGCAGAACAGGCTGGTCGCTTCGAGACGAGTGATCGAGTCGACTGCTGTCAATGTTCGAATAATATCGTATTGAAATATTTCAATACAAGTTTGAATTTAAGTTTTTCATTTGCATCATTATCTTTAAATTGATGGAAAAGTGTTTTAAAAGAAATGTTTGTGATTTTTTGCAACAAATTGTGATTTCTTAAGCTTTCCATAATTAACAAACCAATTTTTTTTTACGAAAAGCTTCGAACATGATTTGACAGTCCTTCCATGTCCATGTTCCATGTTGACGTTTGCTACAAATTGTTTACAAATATTGCCAAAAAACCAAATTTTCTTTTTTCTGCGCGCCCACTTGCTTACGCGTCGAGTGATAAACATTAAACCCATTTGCAAACCATCGGTATGTGCTTCCAACGCATAAACGCAACAAAAAATCCCTTATCATGGGAAACTACCAACGGAAAATATGCTTAACTACTCGTTTCATTGTTTTGCAGTCTGCTTTTCGTGTGCCGTGTTGAGTAACATCTAAATCCCTTCCCCTGCCTGCGACCTAACTCTACTTGGCCAACAGCGAACAGGTACTTGAGGCACGAAGCGTTTCCACACGTGAATGAAACGGCTGCTAGGGATATTGATCGATCATCGACTGTTAAAAAACTTTAACCATCGTTTTTATTGGGGACTGGTGTCGTGCAATCATGTCCCGGCCAATGGCCCGATAGTGAAAAATATGGATAAAAGTAGCACCGATAGAACGACGACGCCCTGCAATAAGCAGCCGACGACGCGCAAGCTTAATCAAAACGGACGAAATGAAACACATCGCCGGTGGGAAACGATTGGAGCAGGTGGTGGAGGTGGTGGTGGAGCAAGGGGAGCTACCAGCAGAAACGGTTCCCGGGATCGGTTCGAGTTTACGCTCATGAACTACAACATACTGGCACAGGATTTGCTCGACTCGCATGCGGCACTGTACGGGCAGCACGATCCGGAAGCGCTTCCATGGAAGCAGCGCCGCAAGCAGCTACTTGCGGAGATAAACACCATTAAGCCGGATATACTGTGCCTACAGGAGTTACAGGAAACGCATGCCGAAACGTTTTGTAGTGGGCTACAGCAAAACTACGCCATGCTGTACAAAAAGCGCACGGGCAATGAGAAAACCGACGGCTGTGCACTGTTCTATCGACGTGATCTGTTCGACCTGGTAACGCACCACAAGGTGGAATTTTATCAGCCGAAAGTGAATGTAAGGAATTTATTGTTTTCTTCTGAAAATGTTCTAAATTAAACAAAAAATCTAATTGATTTCCACAGAAACTGAACAGAGAAAATGTAGCAATAATAGCAAAGCTAGCGCTAAAAGCGAACCCACGAGCGAAGCTCGTCATTTCAACCACTCACCTACTGTACAACCCTCGCCGACAAGACGTTCGGTTGGCACAGGTACAGGTCCTGCTGGCCGAACTCGACCGGCTCGCGTACAGTGGCACAATGCCGAATGGTATACCCCGGTACGAACCGGTCATACTATGTGGAGATTTCAATCTGCAACCATTCACTGCACCTTACGAGCTCCTGACCAAAGGTTTCCTGCGGTACGATCGGCTTGATTCACGATCGCTCCGACCGGCCAACTCATGGCAGGGGCATGTCGAGCAAGTAGGCAAGTATTTCCTTCCAGCAGCACTCGGCATTACCGACAAATGTCAGCACACAACGCTGGGAGATCGGGAAAAGGGATACTGCGACGATGTACCACCTTCCCACATGACAAAGGTAAGGAGGTGGGAAAAAGGTACAAACGATCGCAATGGTAAACTTAAAGTTGTTAACTTTTTTTTACAGCTCTACCACTCAAATCATCGAAAGGATGAAGAACCTAGCGGGACCGAATCACCTCTAAAGGTGCGAACTCCGCGTAGTGAATTTTCATCCGGGTCTCTCTGCCATCGGTTCGTGTTTAACTCAGCCTACTGCCATTACGGTCCGGATAAGGAGGAGCGACGCCAGGCGACTACCTTTCAAGACGAGTGGATAACGGTCGACTATCTGTTCTATACGCCGTTCCGTTCGGTGGCCGAGTGTACCCACCAGCTTCCGAACTGGAATCTGGAACTGCTGCAAGCGTACTCGCTGCCGTCGGTGCATCAGTGCTACCGGGAGATAGGGCATATACCGAACAAGCTGTACGGGTCCGATCACTTTTCGCTGGCCGGTCGCTTTCTGCTGACCATACCGAGCGAAGAAATGTAATTGCTTACGTTTTGGTTATTTTGTTTGTTTCTGGGTGTGCGTAGAATGGTCTGAAATATACCGTGTTTGACTCGTACGACACATGATTGTCGTAGATGAATTTGAAAGTTTTTTTTTTTCTTTCAGCTTGGTTTTGTGTGGTCACTTGCATTTTACACTAACTTTTCATTATCGATTGAAACGGTGAGAAATGTAATAAAATTGAAATTATTATTTTTCAGACAGATGGCAAATAAAAATGAAAAAAGATACTGTCAGAAACTAAGCGCTTTTTCTGCCATTTAGAAAATGCCTGTCGTGTCGCCTTGCGGTAGGTGGGCTTTTTGCATAGGAGGCAAAATAAGTTCTTTAGTCCAAAGGTCGACACTGAGTGTACCACAATGCCCAACATTTAAATATCTGCTTTTAAAAGAGTTTACCGGACACGTTATTTCGCCCAAGTCATCAAGCCAAATTAAGTAGTTTGTTTATTTATCGAGCGAGGTTTAAATAAGTAAAATGTATGTATCCAAAATATATTTAAAAAAGTATAGCATAAGGCATCTTTTATTTTCAGTCATGTTTCGTTTTATGTGATAATGCACTTGTCTGGCATTAGTGCTGTAAAGAAATATGTTACGGCAAAAACCGTTGCTTTTAAAATACTGATACTAACACGATTGTACGACGCTCGATTGTTAATAAGGAATGTTTCGATCCGTGTTTTGCTTCCCGTTTCATTCTAAAATACCGTTCGACACTCATCTTGCTCAACATCAACCTGCTCCACCACTGTCTGCGTGTCACCGTTGGCATTGTATCATAAATTGTGTGTATCGTCACTGGCCGTCGACGTGACCATTACCTCTCGATTTTCGTACGCCCAAAACTTATGGAACTCGATCAGAATCGAGACGACCGTCTCACCGTGCCCGCATCGGATCAGATCCTTCAGCGTGATGCGGGTCGGATCTTCCGGCTTCACCATATCAAAGATTTCGTCCTTCACATCGTCAAAATTGATCGGCTCGGCCCGGTGAGCCGACAGCTCCTCCTGTATGCCCTTGAAAAAGTAGTTCAAAGTAAATGCCGTCAAATAGCCCTTGTGCTCCACATCCAGAATGCGGAAGAGATAGTGTAAACTCTGCGGCTCGGCACGATTTTCCAGCGCCAACACAAAGTCTAGGTACGTTTTATAGTCCATCTCACCGTCGTACGTCAGACATTCGGCGAACACGCGATCGAGAAAGATGGGCGTTAGCGTGCCCGAACCGTAACCGATCAGTTCTTTCTTGCTTAGCATGCCGTTGTGATCTTTGTCGAGGTTCAGATAGTGCCCATACACGGAAAGTGCTGACGGTGCCGAAAACCAGTTCAGCTCCTGGGCATCCTTCGGTATTTCCTCATCACGCAGTTCTAGCAGATCGTCCAGGAAACTGCAGGTAAGCACATCCCGTATGCGGATTCTTCCCGTGCGCAATGGGTCAAGGAAGAAGAAAAACTTGCGCACCGTCGTACAGACGTAGAAACTGTGGAACGATTTTTCCAACCCTTCCAACTGCGGAAAGGTCGGAATCAGCTCGAGGATGTATGATTCCATGTCGGACTCGCTCAGAAAACCTTGCCCGGTGTAATCGTACAGCGACAGACCGATGCGGGTCTGCTGCAACCATACCTTGCGCATTGTATAGTTGAATAGTGAGATAACACTGATCTTGCCCGGGTTGCCACTCGAAGCCAACAGCCGTGCGAATGTCGTCGCGGTAAGATATCGTTGAAACTTGTCCCCCGCAATCATGCCAACCTTGCAGTAGTGCTCATAGTTAATGTACTGCTCTTCCCCGACCAGCGGTGGAGTGTGGTGTTTCTCCAGCAGACTCCACAGCAGCTTGAACTCTCCATTGTCGAGCAGCTCTTTGCTACGCTTCTGCAGAAACAGCGTGCGGGCTTCTTCGCGCAACTTTTGCGCTAGCGAATCGGCACTCTTCGGCAGCTCGAAGTGGAATTGCGGAATGTAACGATACGTATCGACCGTTTGGGGATCCGATTGCGTTTGCTCCTGACCTGCGTCAGACTTTTTATTCTTACTCGCAAGCTCGGCACGATACTTTTGAAACAGTATATCCTCGATTTCATCGTTCGTCTTCGTAGGGTACTGATGGTAAAGATCTGTTGCAAAGAAATGCAGAGGGAGGCCACTTTTTTGTTAATATTTTATGAGAACTATACTTTCCCCTTATTGAGCGTACCACTATGTTTAGTTTTATCAAGATTCGACAATAGTTTTTCCCGGAAGTTACTCATTTTTTACGAAAAACTAGCAAAGGAATGTGTGATCTGTTATTACATCTTGAATTGTTTGCAAACAAAAATCGCATAGCAACGCGGACCAAGAAGCTGAAACGCTTCATTCGTTGCGCTTCGCTTCAGCACAGAGTGCACAGCTGGAGAATTTAAAATGACAGTTGGTTTAACGTATTTTGTTGACGTTCATTATTTGGTACTATAAATTAATTTGTTTTTTTCATAAAGAAAACAGCAAGATTCTCAGCAGGATTTTTGTTACAGTTTTTGTTCATTGCTCATGGTAGACCGTACGACGATTCTTAATGTTTCAAGATACCAACAACAAAGCGGAAAAATACTCAAAATTGCATAACAAAGTTCAACGACCATTCGGATGTAAGTCAACAAACGCATACATAGCACGTGTAAGTTTTACAAACTTTAGTTCATGAAAGTAACTGTTAATCCCAGCATAAGTATTAATCACGCACGGTTAAAATGTTTCGGCTGCTGAAGTATCGCACGTATTATAAATTGATCACACATTCTCACATGGCCATTCACATTCGCCTATCACCTTCATTATCTATCACCGTTCTGTTTATCTATTTTGTCGAAAATTTTATTACAAAACTTGCCGTTCCCCCCCCACATATTACGTACGTACACAAATACATACATGCGGACGGAGATAGCGGGCTTATCTTTTCTTCTGCTCTACTTCAGGCTGCCATGAGTCATTGATCAGACCAATCGATTTGTCGGCTACCGATTTCGGTTTGTCCAGGCTCTTGCGCTTGATTCGGGCGTACGGGCCCACAGCTGGATCGGTAATAAAATCATACAGCACCCGCACCCACGAAGTATGCTGCGGCATCGTTTCGTAGTACTCTGGTGCAATCTTCTTCAATTCTGGCAAGCGGCTACCCGGGATGGCCGGAAAATCATGATGCTCGTTGTGATAGCCAACGTTAAACGTGATCCAGTTCAGCGGCCCATAATACGAGTACGTTTCAAATCCCTTCGCAAACATGTAGTGCTCGGCAATAAAGTGTCCCGCCACCGGGTGCAAACCCATCGCCAGCACCGAACCGATCAGCAGGTAAGCCATCATTCGCCAACCGAACACCAGCACGACCAGCGCATTGAATGTCAACTGCACCGCGGTATTAATAAGCTCCAGCTTCGTCATGGGCAGCGGATTAACAAACAGGGGCCGTAAACCGTAGAAGAACGGTTGCAGGCACACCCAGATGAACTTACCGAACGTGGTGCAGAACAGCTTCGCCTCGAGCAGCGTGGGCACATCCGGATCGAGATCATCGTCCGCCAGATGGCGGTGGTGCAGGTTGTGATACTTTTTGAACGAAACTGATATCGGTACACCGATCGGTAGGTTGCACCACATGCCGAAGTATCGGTTGGCGAGCGGGCGCGCATACCCGAACGCCATGTTGTGCGATATTTCGTGGTTGGCCAGCATTAGCGAGTGGTTGATGACGCCACCGAAACAGTACGCCACCAGGACAATCATCGGCCAGGATTGGTTCTGCATCACGTACAGCATCACGATCTGCGTCAGCACCATTGCCGACACGATGTATTTAAACTGCGGATCCGGCCCGAACAGCTTCTTGATCTGCGGATACTTTTTCACCATTTCCTGCCTCCGGCGGGTGTGCGGTTGATCATCGTACACCCACTCAAAATCGGTTCGCGATACACGCTGTCCCATATTTTTTTTTTTTT
>KB698716.1:0-27920 GCA_000349165.1 Anopheles christyi
AAAAAATCACATTCAAGGTGCAGTACAGCATTGCGGCAGTCGCGTTTGCATTGCAACTGAAAGGAGAAAAAACGATGTAATGAAAATTGTAACAATAATAAATACATCACACGGTCTGACTGGGTTGACCGAGAAAAATGAACATATGCCCGTTTGGTTGCACTCCAACACGACACAGCGAATCGTTTTGTGGCCGACAGCCACTTCATCATGCACACTAGGGGGGCGCCTGATACTTCTAAACGTGCTCCTTTTGGGCTCAGGGGGCATAGGCAAGCCCATCATCTCACCCGATGCTGCAGGTTGCCGCAATCCTAAGCAAGTTCACCATCGGAAAGATGGAAAGGCGAAAAGCGTGCTAGTATTGCGTTTTTCTCGCGTGAGTGTGTGTGATAGAGTTCAGTTGAAATGTGTGACTATTGCAGTTTTGACAGTTTCCATTCCGCCTGGTTTGTTGCATGATACACGATCGTACGAAAGACCCAGTTATGGGACTGAGAAAAAAGGGTAAAAAAGTGTTCTAGAAATGACACATAGAACTGTTGCGGTTTTTGCAACAGTGTAAAGCAAAACACAGCATTTATGTGCCATAAAGAGTAAGCGATGCAATTTTTGCTAATCTTTTTCCTTCCATATCCGCTTGTGCGACTGGTAGTTTTAAAAAAAGGAAAAATGTTCGTTGCTGCACCATCGTTGAAATCGTTTGTAGCGGGAGCCACAGTAACCGGTTGGATAGCGAGCTAGTGAGGAAATAGAACGATAGGAAAGAAAAGCTTAACTTCCACCTGCAATGGTAAGAAAACGCGCGCACCTCGTTTCCGTAGGGCTATGTCTGTTTTTATTTTTTTTTTGCCCGCAATTGGCTGGTTTTATGAATGAGTCGTTGGATGTAGCAAATGGGACGGTTAGAAAACGGAGGAAACTTTGAAAAGTGACAGCAGCAAAGGGATGCATTCCACATAATACAACCCCGTTGCCGTGCCGGCTCAGCCCGCTGATCACACAGTATTGGGATAGTGTAGCATTTTCCGAAGGGTTAGTGAACCTAGCAGCAACAACATCAGCAGGAAGCGCACGCTGCTGCAGCGGGGAGTAAAAACGGTGCAAAGAACTTGTTTTTCATGTTTCGTCCCGCTCGCGAGGTTGCACAGTCAAGCCGGTATGATTCACTGGAATTTGGAGCGTGTGGTGTTTGGGGACAATTTGCATACATTGCACAACAGACCGTTAGCATTCTGCGTTCGGTGGTGTTGCTTAGTGTGCCCCGGCGAGTGTCAATGGAACACGAAAATAAGTGTGGTCTGGTACACAGAACAACCTGGGGCTGAATGAGAACCTTGGCACGGGCGTAGAAACACGATTGGCCAAACCTTTCGCACGAATAGAACATACGAAACGTGTGTGTGTGTGTATGTGCGGGACTGCACATGCTAAAGATTTATCGATTTTGGCAGGTTCTGCTGAACACGGTCACAAGAATGGTGCCGCGTGCACTGCATGATAATGGTGTGTCGGGCGTGTTGCAATTGCCTTGTCACAGTACGATGGATTCTGTTTTATTTTCTGCGGTGTAGGAGTGCGATTGATTGATCATTTATAAGCGGAAAGACATGTTTGGGAGCTGGGGATAAGATGGAGATGTTGGAGACCACCTTCCCTTCGTGCAAGGGGAGATTGGTGAGGTTGATTCGCAAAGGCACTAAAGTCTCTACACAGCGAGGCGGTTTAGCTCTTGCTGAGTTGAGCTGGTAAGGGTTTTTATTCAGCGTCGGTAATTGATAGATATTGTGTGGCATGATTGTACGGCGCCCATTATTCGTAATGGTGTTAAATAGACTATTGTAATGAATTTTATGTTCGACGGTCCTGTTGTCACTGTTTGGACATATCACGTACACACTAAGTGCTTGTAATCGAATATTTTTATTACCTCGACCAGGCATGTATAAGTTTAAGCACTAGCCATGAATTCTATACGGCGTAATTTAGTGTGAGCTTTATATGTTTTATATGCGCTTAGCGTGGGTTATTTTAATTGCAAGATTATATTGCACTGTAAAATGAATTTGATTTGATCACCACGACTGCTCGATGTTTTCAAATTATCTTCGAGCCGTTAGGCGATTATAAAGTCAGTATAAATTATTAAGATAGTTTACATTAAGAAGAGTTTAAATTAGAAAGATAATGAACTAAATGAGTTATTTACCTACCTATTTCCTCTTCAATGCTTTCTTTGATAAGCCCAGAAGCAGCTCAAGGTTCTTGATTATAAAAGCAAATGTGTTCCAACCTTTATAGAAGAGGGAAAAAATGCCTTAATGAAATGTTTTCTAGTTAAGCAAGTATTGTGTGAAATGCATTTCTATGCATTTGGAATTGCATTAGCTATTGCTTGCTGGAGGTAGTTGGAGCAAGTGAACAAAATATGTTGACACGTTCAAAGCCATTTCTTTTTACGAGGAGAACAGCCAACCTAACTGTAGAACAACTCCCCCTCATTCATCCTCATAGGAAATTGGAATCGTTTCCACTTCTCACAATGAGGTGAAAGATACATCTGTTGTTGATTAAATTTAATAACTGCCTATTATTGCCATCCAGGGTGGCCATATATTTGTCGTTAGTTCAAGGTGAGTTTGTTTGGGTAATGTTTGTTTTGTCTTCTGTTTTTTGTCTCTGTGTGCCCGTGTGTTTGCCGTCCTTCGCTTCGTGCTTTGGTCGGCGATTGGCCCACTGTTAGCCGTCTTTTCTTATAGCGTAGTTAGCGTATAACATAAATAATGCATTAGTGCTGTTAGCTCATACCATTCTCCATTAGCCAATTGGCCTCCCCATCTCTCTGACGGGTTGAATTGAAGTCCGAAAAAATAAACAACCCAACATTCCGGAACACTCATGGCTATCAAGAAACTTTTCTGAGCAATTTCTAAACTCACCCTTTCTGCCCGAGCCACCCGTTCAATCTGAAATCACTCCTCCGATCTTTCGGATAGAAGGGATAAAATGCGTGTTGGTCGTGGCAAGGGGCGGGGAGAAAGTCTGCTATCTGGAATGTTAGGACGTCGTTTATCTGCCTATTTTCAAATCAACGATCAGCCCTTCCCCCTGCTGATCCAGTCCAGTCAATAGCGATGGTGTGGAATATAATCCACGGAAGGATAGCGAGCATGAGCATCGCGGCACACAAGTTATGGGATCATTTATTAACATTATCTCTCAACGCGGTTTGAAAAACGGTTTCCTTCTTTTATGGTGGGTGAGGAGTTTTTTTTCGCTTTTTTGCTTTAGGGTTTGCGCACATAAAGTGATGATAAAAGGAATGAGGCAAGGTGAGTTGCTATTGGGGTGGTTGTGTTTGCACGGACCTGCTCTTAGTGTGTAACCTGTGCAACTTGTTCAGCACGTGGCTGATAAGTGTGTTGGATGAGATCGAACTGCAATGGAGTGATATCGCTGTGCTGTTGATTTTACTGAAAGGCCTTAACATTATTTACGTTGCTATCAGTGAAAAAGAAAGGAAACCCGATATTTGCATTACTTAGGATTAGGTGTCGCCTATGGTATGTTGGATAGCAATTTTGATCTAATCCATCCAGTGAATGAGTTGATAGTGAAACTGGTATTAATAATCAATAAGAATTGTCGTCTCTGGATTATATCTAGAAGAAGCAGAGGACTGACAATCGGTCATTGTACCCGGGATTTAATATTAGAAATATAAAACTAAAATCTGATGATTTCTCATAGTCATCATCGCGGGATTGCGGGAAGTACCTGGTACCGTGTCCAGGATAAACATCAAAGAATGTTGGTGAATGCACTCGAATGCTGGTGCTGAATAGCGACGATTAATCATAGCCATGCGCAATTCATGGTCAAGCGCACCATTTGCATGCCTGATGGTTTTGAATATATCTGCCGATCGATGTTCCTGAGGGAAGTGATCGATCAGAACCAATCAGTATGTGTCAATCGAAGCCTTTTGTATCTTCTTCGGGAACATTTGTTGTAGTTCAAAGAGCACTATGGTCTGTTTTCTATTCTTTCAAAGTACATCATACTTACTTCTCATACTAATCCACAACATTATTTTATTTCGTTTCTTTTTTTTCCATTCCAGACAACGATGACGAAGGTATTGAGCGTGACTCGGAAGAAGTTGAGGAGGACCTGGTGTCAGTCGACAGCGACGGTGATTGTCCGGGCAACGGCACGATGGGCGGTGTGCTAACGAACCTGGAGGTAGTAAGCGTCGCTGCCAACGGTTGCGGTGGCGGCGAGCGAAAGCATCTCGAAACCAAAGAACTGGATCACGTGCTAGAGGTGAGTGTGTTACGATACCATACATTCCCACCCTTGCGGTGGCAGATATTCACCGTCTTGGCTGCAAACAAAAAAAAGGGGCCGTCTTTTTTGGGCCTCACCTCACTTGATTGGTCGATGAATGCAGACACCTTTCTCTCAGGAGCTCTTTGTTATCCAGAGCGTCCCGTCAGTGAGCACAATTCAGTGTGCTTGCACGGAGACAACGGGAAAACTGAAATCAAACCCCATGGTAGTGTCGTGCGGCATCAACATCATCCACCGGTTGAGATGACTGTGAGCGCAACTGGTGAAGGTGGTTTGTAACATGGCAGCAGTGCTCTAAATTGTATGGAAATCGTATGCGTCCTGGAGCTACTGGTTCGATCATCTGTTAGGGGGAAAGCCCTTTTTTGGCCGCCGTCAAACAATCGTATTGAAAGGAAAGTGTTTTTCTTCCTTACGCCGTAGATGCGCCATGTGGAGGTTTGGTTCTCGGGAAGACTGTGAACGCATCGGTATGAACGATTAATTACGCGTACAAACGCAACGACCTTTAGTTCGTTGCGTCCTTTCTCTTCGCGGCAATCGCGGCCATCGCTCTGGTTCAAATTAAATCGAATGAGCGGTGGGTTAGAAACATAATTTAGGACGATACCTTCTAAATTATATGATGTCTGTCTAAGCTCCATCGATGGCTAATCTTTTTCAAGAAACCACATCATTCCTGTGGCTCATTTTGTTTGAACTGTTTGACGTTTTTGTTGTAAAGTTCTTTTTGTGTGGCAGATACAGATCCTACTTGTTGAAAGTTAAGAAGAATAGATTTTCGGAGAAGATACAGACGTTTGGATTGTCTTTTCTTATGGATGGATTCTCATTTCATTTATCAAAGTTGAAGAGGGTACAGAAACAAGCACCCTCTTTCCTTGACTTTAATTACAGAAACTTCCTAATGTTTTATCGTGACATATCTTTTACTTCCGAATGAGTTTCCTCCTTCTCGAGACAAAGTGTTTAAATATTGCGCGGAAGTGATTAAAATCGAACGATCACTTCAGCGCGGCTAGCGATAGTTCTCTTATTCGCTTGCGGTTTGGGATCCATTTTCCCAACCCATCTCTAACCGGCTTGTCAATAAGAGCATCGGAGCTAAAAAGGTGAAGTAACCACGCTTGAGAAGAGTCCTTCCTTTCGACATTCCAGGGGCAACTAATTGGTTTTTTTCTCGCTTGTCTGTGGAAAGTGAGAACCACTGTCTCATGCGTTTGTCTTCGACCGTGATGAGAGCACCCTACAACTCCGTTGCAGTGCGCAAAGTTTCCTCTTTGTTTCCTTCGCTCGTCGCAAACCGAACGCCAATTTTCCCGCGACCGAGTGAGAAAAAGTGAATGGTTTCCATTGGTTTTTTGTCTGTCGCGCCGTGAAAAAAGAGGCCGATCCACACGTAAATGAAGTTCAGCACCGAACGGGCAACTAATTTGAGCTGACTGGAAGTACCGAACGCATCCAGACCTTCATGTGAACACAGTTGAACACTTTGCTTAAGGGGAATCAAATAGGGAATAGGGCGGGCTTTTCCCTTTTTTGTTAGAGCTGCTGATGAATGGCGGGGGTACGTTAGGAAAAATACAGATTGCTGTCAATTTCCTCAGTGAGGAATAGTTGTTTGACGTGAGCAAACGAGGTGGCGTAATTTATTTCTGGAGATGTGAATGTCGGCTTGCAATGCAATCGTGGGAATTTTGGAGCATCGGAGGAATGACTTGACATGGTTTGGGGAGATTCCGAGGGGTAGGGTTACGTCCCCCATCCTAGGATCATCCGTTTGTGAAGAGTTACATTATTATGTATATCCTTGAAGGTCTATTTACAACAAGCATAACATGTTTGTATTTACATTAGTTAGGAGTGATTTCAAGATCGTCCTGGTTTAGTGCTGTCAACTGTACAGTGTGCACAATGATTGCATAAAAACGAGAGCGACATAGACAATATTCAGCGTTTATTGCTTCTTCTCAGAGCCAACTCGTCCGTGCTCTTGACCACTTTTTCGTCTGACACGGTTTGTTACTTTAGTGTCATCTGCTTTTATCTCAACGCTTGAAAGATGTGGCCAAAATTGGACCCAAAGAAAATACAGGTTACCGTTCAAAGAAAATCAAACAATCGACTTCACGTTTCATCTTCCGAACTCAACATCGACTCCATAGTGTGTAGAGAAAAGGTGTTGAATGAACGTGGTAAGGTATCGTGTTTCGGTTGACTTAAAACGAGATGGAAAACTTCACTAAGCATTTAGCGAATGCCACAGCAACCACTAAAGGAGCTACAACGCGGAAGGTCGTAGATTAAGCTAGAAAGGTGCATCTGCGGTGATAGTTTATTCATTCGTTTAGTCTCTTTTGATCTCAATGGTATTCGATAGAAGCGTTCATGTCGACATGATTCATTGTTTGTGAAAAAAGAGCAAAGTAGCCTGACGTGGCTAAACGATTGTCTGCTACATCTCCCGCTATTGTTTTGCTCTTCAAGTAGGAATGAAACTGCTCAGTCGGCTAATCCTGTGTCAGATTATGCCCTTATGCTAATGAGCAATACGAAATAAACCGGTACCGGTGGCCGCACGCAAGACTATTTTATGCAATCCTTATGCAAACAAGCGATTCAGTCGGTACGTGAATATGTTACTGAAAAAAAGTCTCTTGTTTTGAGAATAATCAGACAGCAGCACCATTTTTATTCCACATTGCATCGAACTTGGGTCGAACTATGGCAAAGAGAAAGATATTCGTACACTCTCCCACGCTTCACTGTTGTCAGTATTTGGCGGTAAAATAAACTTCTGTCTTCTACGAATAGTTTGGGCAATCGAAAATCGCTTCTGATAATGAGCCACCGGCAGTTGGTTAGTTGGAGCTCGGGGAATATTGGTCCTTCCGTTGCCAATTTTAACAATGAAATCAAATCAACTCCCACCCTCACCCTTACCGGTTTTCGGAAGAAATGGATTTGTGTGGAAAAAGTGAAAGTGAAAAACCGGCAGCTGAAAGCTCTGCTGGTCAAAGCGAAGCAGAAAGAGAGGAAAAAAAAAATAAACGGATACAATCCACTTGAGCGCCCACCTGGGCTGGGGAGCCGGCACATCTGTGGCAGCTCTCATCCACTTCCGTTTAAATTCAGCCAGCAGACGCCACCACTCATTACGTCAGCGGAACAGACCCATCGCTTCCGAGATGGCCTTGGAATTCGCGAACGGTAGTTGAAGCGAAGACACTGGAATGACATAAAGCAGGTTACGTGTGTCGGCAGCACGATTCGGATGCCTTCCCGGTGTTGAGGCAGAATTATTTTTTGGTTTGTGCGAAGGTGGCCGCATTGCGTCGGCCATCGTTGTACGCAAGAAGGCGTAAAAATTGCCTTTAGTGGCAATGCCCTGCAGAACAGAGTTCCGCGTGCCTCTGGAGTGGTGCCAGTTCGGGATCTTGGTAGCGGTAAAGTACCGGTATGAAGCTCCCCGTACTGCTCCGTACGCATTGTTTGTTAAGACTCACCCGATGACACCTCTGGCTCGGGTTGAGGGGTTTTTCTTGCAAACGCCTTTAGTGCATTGGTGGAGTCACCCTTTCTGGGTACCATTGTGCTAAGAATAAAGGTAAGCAGCTGCTGACGCCTAGAGTGTGCGGAGAATGGCATTTTGTTTGCTTGGTACATCTGAGAAGGTGTCTGAAAATCATCCACGCGTGATGTAGTCAGTTGTTTGCAGTTCCATGTTAACGGTAGAACTGTTGATTTAGATGTTCCCAATACTCTGTTTACCTTGGTCGAACGATTGCAATTTTACTGCGGTGTTTTCGACACACAACTTGAGTTGTTTTAGCACTCACAAGCACGAAATTTGTTTTAACTTTTTGCAAGAGCTTACTTACTTTACTTTACTTAAAGAAATACTTTAAATTTTTCCTTCTATGGTGCGATAGCTGAGAGCAATTAGCATTCCAACGCTCGTTTTTCATCATTTAACTAGAATACGCTAATTTTTCAACGACCAGTAACCTGTCGCCGTTCATAAAGTGTGTGAACTATGCTTCGAGAATGGTGAGGACGTAGATGAATTACATATTAATTACAGCCATCAAACATTGTGCACTGTACGGCTCAATTGTGGACCACTCCTTAGACATGCGCGCGTTCATAGTCGACGTCAGAGAATGGCGGCGCCTCTGGCAACAACAAAAAAAAAAGCACTCGTGAGTAGCGCCGGTTAGCATGGGATCGTTCTTGCTTTCCTTGCTCACATACACGCTGCCCTACCTGTGTATGATTATATTCTAGGCATGCGGAAATCGTGAAGCTTGCGTTGTGGCGACAATGATTTATGACGGCATGGGACGCGCTTCACTGAAGCCGGCCGGTGGGAATTTAACTTTCTATTTCTAAACTCCTGTAGAATGCGTGTCCATTCTCCATCGAGATTGTTGTGAACGTACCGGATGGCTTTAATAACCGGAGAGTTTCTCCGACGTGTATGAAATGTACCGCAAACAGCTAACAAGACATTAATAAGGTCGTTTGGTTCATTTCATCACTGTATCAGCCGATTATGATCTGATCTGAAGGAAATGCTTTATGCAGCTCGTGCTCGTGAACCGCTCAGTCAACAGTGTTGACCCACTTATCCACACATTTAACCTTCGACATCAATGTAATCTATTGATTCGTTAGGGGGCGAAGGGCGGTCTACCAACCTTCAAGTAAGCTCTCGATAGAGTTGCCTTATGCGGAGAGAAAGCTGAAGGAAAACTCCTCCATTCTGATGGGTACGGTTATCCTCCGTGTCCTATCGTTTTGCTGGATGTAAGAGCGACCGTTCGTTTTGTACGTACGTAGCTAAGTGCTTAATGAGAATAAATTACTCATAAATTTCCCATCGACGTCCGGAACCGGCGAATCAATCAAGCACAACCGAAACCGAGCTAAGCGCATATTGACCTCCTCTCCAGGGTCTTGATCAGCTATACTGTTGGATCTTTATTTGGTTTCAGGGAACGGAATTCTTCTTTCCCTTTGGTTATGCATGGTATCTTTCTAATAAAAGCGTTACCCAGTGACCCGTATCATGTTGCAAAATTAATTAGCTCAGAATCTACTTCTTCATCCGGCCCTCTCTGAGAAGTTGTTCGTGGCGGTTGGGTCTAGAAGTAGGTTAAACCTTTTGCTGTAATGTCTGGTTCTCCTCAGGAAACGATATCATGTGTTGCTGCCCTTAATGCTCACCAAACACAAGGTATCTTTTACGATTGGAAGCATGTATGCCAAAGAACAGCACATTCCAGCTGCAAATCATTCATCCTTCAAGCTCTCTCATCTTCATCTCCGCAGACCGTCTGTGATCTTGGCGTCGTCTCCCTATATGAGATTAAGTCATAAACTTTCTCCTAATTCGATCAAACACCGATCGGAACAGCGTCGTCACGGCATGTTTGGCATGCATGTTGTGCAGATTTCTCCACCATCCAATCGTCCGCGATGATGAATGATTGATCAGAAATAGGTCTGCGCTAGTCCAACCTGATTGTTGGAATATTTTATATCTCATTAGGAGAGTGTTTTCGGGAGGTTGTGAGCCACAATACATAATGAAGATATCGTCGCTCTTTCGATGTTTGAGATGGAACAGCATTAAAAGTCGAACATCTTTTTGGAATGAACGGAAGGGGCACCATATCCGGAGGTCATTCTACTGATCGTTCGTATCTTCCGTGTAGAAAATTATCCGATTTTAAGTACTTTACTCAGGGCTAGATCTTTGAGTGCGGCATAGAGTTGTTGGCCCATTTTCGTAGGTCATCGTGGATGCATTTTACGTATACCATCCCGTCGTCCATCGTCGGAAGTCCAGTTTCGGTTTGAGCGCGAGCAAATGAGCGAAAAGTCCAGTAGCTGATCGGATTGGATTTTTATGGGTAATAATTTAAAATTAGCATAATTTAATGATCACAGCTAGGCTTACTGGACAAGATTGTTTCGGACGGAAAATTCGAACGATGGATCGATCGGGTGCTGTTTACCGGGTGGTTTTGGAATGATTTCTTACTTTTGATGTTTTCTCGTTTCTTGGTTTTCAATGGTATTATGCGTTCAACCAGGCTGGGCTGAGTTATTTTCGGAAGATTTACGACGGTGGCATGGCAACGAGCTACTACCGGATCGAGCGTTCTCCAAACGGATTCGGTACCGGATGCTGGGGCGGTTGTGAGTATCGTCAAGCCTAATGGACTCGTGCTTTGGAATGTTTGGTTGGCGCTTAGATGTACACAAAACATGACATCCTCGGCTACCGAAAGTAGGATTTGAAACTTTGCATTCGGATGAAGCGGCATGGTTTTGTGGGATTTAGTTGTCTGCATAAATTTGGACAGTTTACCGTATGACTTTAAGCAAAGCCTGTCTTGATTATGGAAATTTGCTGTCACAGATTGAACATGAAACAAATTTTCAAGACAAACATAAATTCAATAATCTAACGCGTGATTTGGAAGATCAAACAAAATTTGCCATACTTTTTATTTACGTTAGTAAATACATACATGATACGTTATATTATTTCTCACCGAAGCAAACATCTTGTAACACATTTTACACACTGTTTCCGTAAGGTAATGAAGTTATTTTCCGCTTGCCTGAGCAGTACCGACAGCTTTGTCAAATACTTTATTTTTCTCAGCGGGGCTTTCTTTCTTGAAAACCTACGAATGGCTGTATTTGCATGAAGAAAACATTTCATAACGGAACTACAGTCAGGCCACTCGCCTTCCATGCCTTGTTGTGGCTTACTATTTAACAAAAGAGACAGAAAACTATTTTCCCAAAACGTTCTTTTTTCTTCGAACCAAAATTGTGCGTCCGTTCCGTTCCGATAACGCTCACCATTGCCTTTTTGGCAGTGGAAAAGCTAGCGTACTTATGCACTAAGGACGGATGGGTTGCGAGGGAAAACTGAAAGATCTTTTGTTTGGAGACAATTTTACTAGAAAATCCGTTTTTCCTCCCGTCAGCAGTACCCGTGTCTGTGAAGTATGTCGAATGTTGAACATAGGCTTTCAAGTACTGTTGGGTAGCAGTTCGAATCGCACCGTCATGGCGCGGGAAAAAATCCATCAAAATGTTGGATCGCCATTTCCTCCCATCCCACTTAGCTGTGTGAGCGTTTTTGCTCAGTGGCGTTATGTTTTCTTTTCCTTCTTTCCCTAGCTTGTTGATTTTCCAAACGGTGTAGCAGATTGTGTTTGACTCGTGCCGCAAACGTAACCGAAAATGGGAAATTACCTGGTTTTGATTTAAATTACTCAATCGGTACTCCCCCTTCATTGGCATCGTTCTTCCCACTTCCTTTCCCATAAAAAAAGAAAACAAAAGACATTCACGCCCTCGAGGAAGTTTCAATATCCCACTGAAATGTTCTTGGACCGGGATCGACCCTCAAGGTCTTTGTTACAGTTTAGAAACTAAGAAATAGTGCGTCTCGACTTGCGGTGCACTTCCTGGGTTTCCTAGTTTGAATTTGGTGAGTGTGAGCACGTGCGGTAGAGTCTATACCACCCACATCCCTTCATCTCACCGCCTTATTCGTATTCGACCTAACCCGTTGTCTTGCAATGGAAACTGTAATTTAAAAACCCCCGGCGACCCGTACGAATTCGTAGGGGTACCGTTTTTGGGTATTTCTCTGGCGTCCGGAGTTGTACATGGCGGTTGGCTTCATCTCGGGGCACGTTGGCGGCTTCCTTTGGATGTGGTCACTGATGTGGTTTCATTGTTGGGTTCTGCTGCAGTCGTTCAAATAGGGCGACCGTGTGTGCGACTTGCGAAGTGTGAGATACTTAGAGTTTGCTGCAGAACCGGTGGGATGTTTTGGTTCGATGGTTGATGTTTTATTTGAGGTTTGATTTTAAATGTTTTTAGGAGGGACGGTTCAAGACGGTTCAAAGAACTTTTTTTTTTATTTTGAGGGAGGTTACCGGTAGTGCTAACGGTTTGCCTTAATTTCGGCTTCACAATGGATGCTGATTTTGTTGATTTCTGTACGAAAGTTAAGGTAAGTTGCTGAACCGAAACGTGTTTGTTTGAAGTGTCGAGAACAATTGGTATGCAAAAAAACGTCCCAGATGTTTTACTCGGTGTTAGCATTGGTTTTTGGAATGGTGGTAATAGCGTTTCGAATCATTTTTTAAATCTGCTTAAAACACATTCAAGTATTTTTTGGAATAAGAAAAGGTTTTTGGTTTGATTCGCATCCATTTCATGTTGAAGTTGAAGTTAAATGGTGTGCTCAAAAACACATTCGAACATAAATTGGCATGGTTTTGTTTCACTTAATCATTAGTAACATAAGGCGTGATTTATGATATTAAAATCGAATGCTTATATCTTTTAAAGCACATTTTAACTGTTTTCCTCTACCATTCAACTAGGAAAGCGAAAGTTTACGTTAATCTCAATGTCAGTCCACTTTAATGAATGATCCCAATGTTATCAAACAATGATTAGCTAAATGGAAACTGCTCTGGTAGCTGGAATATAATTAGCAAACGTAGAAGAAACAACAAAGCATACGAAAGAAACCCCTAAACCCCTAGACTGTCTCTCTTTCATTAAGAGCCGTCTAGGAGTAGCGGGAGGCTGTGAATTATGATAACCATTTCCTGCCCGGTCAAAAAGCACAGCTGATTTAGAAGGCACTGGAATAGAGAAAAACCGACACAGCTGCATCAGATAGTGAAACAAAAGCACATGCTACTAGTCAACTGCTTCACCGGTTTTGGCTTGGGAGATACCTTTTTCTTTTGGCATGATACTGACGGTCGTCTCCCGTGTCTGTGGGTATGTTTAGTTTGGTTGTTTGGTTGTTTGGTTGTTTGTTGTCCCTTCTCATTGATAGTATTCTGTCTTTTTGTTTTCTTGGGTATTTGTTCAGTGTGGAGTGGTTGCTTTTTTCGTTCCTTTCTCAGTTTCGTTTCAGCTTTTGCTTTCATTTGGCGCCTCCAAAACTATGAGGCCATATCTCTGACATAACCTTCGAACCTGGCCCAACACGTGACATATTTTTGGCAGCGGTAAGGGTTTTGACCGGTACGGTACGCGGGAGGGCTGTTTTACGTTGGTTTGATGATTGATACAAAGTGGGAAGGGAAACGGCACAGCTAGGTCTGGTCCCTTGCGTTTGTCCTACGCTTGTGGAATTCGACCTAGCGAGGTCGTTGGCTGTTCCCGTTGCTTGATGTAGCATCGGTTTTTAGTTCGAGACCAGTGAAGGCGTTAAGGCCAGTTTCGTAACCTAATGCCCTACACTGGACGGCAAAACAAAAAACGCCCTTACCCAGTGGGAGGACAGCGTCTCCTCGTCGAATGGGTGGTCGGGTGATGTATGGTAAAAATTCATAGAAAGAGAAGAAAAGGGAAGAAATTATTCAATGTACTTTTGGAGTGGAGCAGATGAAACGTGAAAGATGCTAAAAATGCGTCGAACATTTAAGCCAAGAACAAAAAAGACGGAAAATACGCTATACACGCCTGTTCCATTATAAATATATTCCAGAGGACAAACATCAAACATTAACTGGCGAATAACGCCACCGCACAAACCTCGAGTCCAGCTTCAACCCCCTTATCTGCTTCCCGGTGACGAAGATGGCGTGTCGGTAACTGGTGCCACTGATGACCCGATGTCACCGATACCGCTTTTAACGGTCAATTTAAATAATCCAACCGAGCGATAACAAGACCGCCGTAGTCCGGAGCGGTTCGCCCGCCTACATGCGCATGCATGATCATCGGGAATGTTATGATTATTTTCGACAATATTTAAAACGAAAACCCACTTACGCAGCTCAATCAGAGGCTGGAAAGAGAGGGTGCAATAAATTCGATAGCACTATAAGAGAAACGGCCTTGGGAGGCATGGAACCCACTTAGGTTCAGGTAAGAAATGGGTGATAATGCGTGCAATCGTAGAATTTGGGGGGGTTTTCTCCCAAATTCAAACGGCAAAAAATCCACCACTCACTACCATCACGTCCCATTCACATCAGGGCGAACATGGAGAATAACTGGGTCACGGTAGGGGTCGGTACACATTGATCGGGAACAACATGCTTCTGCTGATTGACCATATCGAAATATAGCATAATATTTTATATCGCCTTATGCGAGCCCCCCAACCCGTCCGGGGGTTATGGAATCGATGCGAAGGGAGAGGATTTCACTCTCCCAGTTGAGGATTTTTGGGGAGAGGTTTTGTTTTAGGACGCGAAAGCTGCAACAGCAGTGGAGCGATAAATAAATTGCATCGTTTATACACGGCCAGTCCTACAGCACCATTGCAGGTCTGGGTTATGGAAATTTAATATCCGCACCAAGGTTGCGTGGTGATTCGATTTTATGATTGTTGCGTAAAAATTCGATGCTATGGCCAACCCGGCAGAGGAGAGTGTGATTGTGTGCGATGTTGTTTTAAATATTGGTACGGGATTTTGGTAAGGTATCCCAAGAAGAGGAGGCACATTTTATGAGCAGGTAATGTTTATTGCTTTATTTCGGGAGAATACTTTCGGATGCGGTTCGGTTTCCATGTGTGTTGTTCGTAATTGTCGTTTTATTGCGCAGAAACTTGATATGCAAGAAGGGAACGTAATCTGGGGAAAAGGAGAAGTTAATACTATTTCAACCACAAAATGCATCGATGGCTAAAAATAATGCAACGATCGAATGAGTGTTCTCAGGCTGTGCAGTAAAAACAAAACAAAAAGTAGCGAGTGATGGGCACAAAACACAGCACTCTGGCATCGATGTATAATTTTTAATGGCTCGTTTTCCAAAATTAGGTTCCGTTTCAGATGCATTTTAATGTGCTCGTTAATGCAGCTTATTTTCCACACCGTTTTCATTATCACCTCCTCCTGTTCCCTCCACAATGGGTGGTTTTGTTTGTCGCTTTAGCTCTGTGCCCCGTTGCCCTTGGTAATGAAATACAGCAAACACTGTGATGATGGAAATCTTTGGGCTTTTGCACCCTCGGGAATTGTTTTCACTTTCCGAACGATCTGACTGATATAGTGTAACGTGATTCCCGAAGAGTGTTTATCAAAACAAGATTCATCCGAATTTCACGACGCTGAAGCTAGAAAGGCACGAAATAAATCATACCATGTTACATGTGATCCGGTTTGGGTAGCAATTACAGTGGTATTAAATATTTTACAATCCAGATGCGATAAGTGCATCCTCACGCGCTTGCAGCATCAAATCTTTTCACAACCAGGAAATGGTGTCGGAAAGAATAAGCCATAACCTACTTTAAATCGCAGCACCAATGTGTTTGTGTTTACAAAAGAAATGCTTCCAAAACCACGGCCGCACGCTGCTTTTGGGGAACTTCTTATCGCTCGTCTCCAAATCTTCCTGTGGGTGCTTTTTAATCCCTAGAAATCTTCTCCCCCCTTTGGTTACGAAGAAAGTGTGGAGCTTGTCATTTAAAAAACTAGAAATTGGTCGGCGCTAGGAAGGCCACTCAAGGTTATACGAGTGGATGCACAAAACACACTGTGCGTCGTAAAATGAAGTCGTTAAAGCTAATTTTCCCTTGCAACAAACGCCTTTTTCGAAAGGGTCACCAGTGGGCATGAAAACGCTATAATCTCTGCGACACACTCTGTGGTACTGGTGTGTATGTGTGGGTATTTATCGATGGATTAGAAGAGGAGCATGTGTTTTGAGATTATGGCAGGTTTTTGTCACTTTTACTGTGGATTTAAAAAAGAAAGAACTCAAAAGCTTTCCACCCAAGTCAAGGCAAAAGTGATGAAGAAAAGATCATGTTTCTAAGAGCAAGGCAGCATGACACGTTGACCACCCTGTGTGAAATGCGTAAAAATGAGCTACTTAAGTAGGTTGATGTTGGGTGGGTTTCTTATTACATTTTTTATGCAGTGAGTGAAAGGAAGTAAAATTGTATCGCTTTGATATGCTGAAGCTCTCAAGAGAAAAGGGACAGTTTTCCATGAGATGTACATGAACACGTATACGAAGCGCAATGCATGTTGAGGGTCTGTGTGTTTGTCAGGTTTTTGTCAGTTTGGTTTACACTTTCGATTGAAAGCATAAAAATGGAGGAAACGACGAAAAGCCGCAAAATGATGTGACACAAGATAAGAGAGTCCGGTAGTTGTAATGACCCGAGCGTGTGTGTCAGTGCATTTCAGTGCATAAAGCGTACGCATGCCATGAAATTGCTGTCGCCGTTAATTGTCAGCTGGTTTTTTTCACGTTTTACCCACGTTTACCCTTGCCAACCCACACACAGAGGGCAGAGGGTATTTGCAAATTTTGTCAAGCGAATGACAAGCTCTTGACATATAGATGAGCTTTCTTTATGAGCAGGTGGCGGAAGTGGAGTTAGTGAATGTTGTTTCCTGTAGCGTTGCACTGACGCAGTTTAAATGTAAAGTGTGCAACAGCGCTTTTCATCAACGGTGTGGGCAGTTTTAGAAGATTGGTTCATTTCTTAATGAACCATGAAATCAATACCTTCTTCCGCAATGCATTGGCTTTATCATATTATTTTCATTTCACTTTAGTCGCGTTAAACGAGCCTGGCTCTATTTTGAATGTTTACGACTGTTCATTTTCTCATCATTTCTCACGCTTTTGTTTTGTATATTCCTTTTCTACTTGCAGTACTGCTCATCACGTGTATCACCCTCAAAGCCGGAAGATCACTATCGAGCGGTCTGTCGAGCGCTCGTAACGGAAACGCTTGAGCTGCGCACGTTCCTGCAACGGGTATGTCAGGGAGAGGCTGAGGTCCTGCGGTTGAAAGCCCAGGCGGAAACGACCGGCAAGGAACTGGAGAAGATCCACTTTAACGATTGGGTGAGTGTTTTTGTTTTTTTCATTTTTACCTATTGATTTGTGCAGCAAAGCAAAGTTAAAGGATATATTTCCAAAATAACCCATTTTTCCATCATATAATTTTAGAGAAAGTTTAAAATTATCTGCAGTTAAATTTCGCAAACTGTTCAGAAGCTGAATCGTAGTTTGCCAAGTTCGGCAAAACTGTTGCACATTAGGACCATCAGGGGATAATTTGGATAAACAGCAATATTGCGTAGTTTTGAATTTCCACACAACCAAACATGGCAGCACAATCATCCTATTTCCTCACAGTTTCCTAACGAGATGTGTTTACAGCGGTAAAAGGGTTGTGCTTTAATTGAATTATCAATCAAATTGAGGCATAGAAAGTGAACACCTGAGCTGTCGGGTGTGTAACGAGTCGTTGCTGTGAAGACATCTTGGAAGGGGCTATGGACTGTATGGAAATGGAAATGAAAAATGAGCAATTACCTTACTTTTGGCAGAAACTGTACCCTTGTACATGTTTGCGCCGAGGATTGATGTCTTTCTAACAGATCTCTTCTACGTGGTGTTTGTACACTTAGGGACTTGAACGTTTGGGAAAACTTTAAGTACGAAAAACGGCCAGCAAAATCATTTGATTACAGAGGTGAACAGTGTTTTTACTTCGGTACTCCTCGAGGATTTCTTTCCAGATGAGTGTGCCCATAGGGTTGTTTGGAATGAATTTAATTTAATTCAATTAATTTAATTGCTTGTTCTGCTCGGAACCCTGCCAGCTACAAACGGTTGATTGAAAATCCGAAGGGTGATGATTAAGGGACCGTTTTTCTTTTGCTTGCCTTGCTTTCTTTACGAATCCGGTTACGGTGTGCAGTGATAGTGAACTAATTAGGCCCGTTGCTTCTTTTATGTGATTGCATGCAAATAGGCTGCGTTGATTCGATCACAAGCGATCCAGCAATCAGCGATTAAGTTTGCAGATAAAATCATTGCGTTTCAAAACAGCATCAGATGCAATGGCAATGACGTTTTAAACAGAAGTGATTGCACTGTTCAGTGAAAATGAATATGCATTATGTTTAATTGTTTAATAATACAAACATGCTCATTTAATAAGTGTAAACAAGAACTGTAGCGGCTGTACAATTTTTAATTATTTGTAGCGACGGTGTACTTCAAAGCAATCGGCTCTTGCTTTGTGTAGCTGATTTTTATGTTTGCTCTAATATTTGAAGGCAATTTATTTTAAACGCAACCAAAATGACATAATATTCGGAGAAAACGGTTGAGTAACATTGCCAAACAAACAACACCAATCAGTGGTACCGGACCATGAAAATAAAATAACAGAGAAAACAACCCTAATCCCTCCCTATTGGCACCTTTGTTTCCGCATCGGTGCAAAACCGCGATGAGGTAAAATGTGCAGCAAAAAAAAAAAAAATGAGTAACGCACACTCCGGGCATGGCCGCCCTGGAAATAGATCGCTCTCGATCGCCGGTAAGTTGGATGTTTTATGTGAATATTCACAACACCGAAACACCGTGTATTTCGTGCAAACGAAATCTGCTGTTCCCTTCAAACCAACCAGTGGCAGATCTTTCTCGAGTGAAAGAATAGTGTTGCAAATGTGTGACAGGGCAAAGGGGCCCGATATGAGACGTTATTTGGCCGGGTGGAATGAGGAGTAACTCATTACGTTAGTCCTTATTTAAAATTCCACCCTTACACACTACTGCCGAACGAGTGTGTGGTTCCTTTTGTTGTACTTTTGGAACGGAACGAATTCGGATCCGAGCTGCTTGGATGTTGAGGACAATGACTCTAGCGTGTGGATGTGAAAAACAATCATTTGACGTAGCATTTGATAAATACGAGGTTATGAAAATATATATTTTGTGGTTAGTTTGCTGTGATGTTAAATTTCAAAACATAACTTTATCGAAAAAAGAACAGTGCCGCCATTGCTATCAGCAATCATTTCCATGACTGGGAGGCAAATAAAAAAAACATGAAATAAGCGATAAAACATATTGGAATGAAGGGTAGTCTGTGCGAACGGAACTGTTTTTCATCGATCGCTGAAGTATACAATATCTACATCATGCAAAATGTATCCCTCTCCTTGGATCATCGGAGCATATCAAAATTATGCAAACCGGAGCACAGAGCACACACACATAAAACCGTCACAATCGTCGTGGCGTGAACATCAATTCATCTTGGTCGGGGTGACTAAAAATCATAAAATTATATTGCCCCCTTGCGCTTTAACAACGTCCGAACAAATGAATGTGTCACGATGGAGTAAAGATTGGAATGAATAGTGAGAGAAAGGTTCCAAAATTTCAACAAATAACAGATGAATAATTCAAAAGATAACAAAAAACATATAGCCGCATAGTAATGTTTGATTGAGGGATAATTTGTATGTCATGTATGCTTAAGAAACGTCGCTTAAAACCGTTTGACACATTTTAATTGTAATTCAAGTGGTTTGTATGAGCAAAGGGTACCAAAAGAGGGGCCACTAAATGCAAATAGCTCACAAATCTCTCTTTGTGTATAACGAGGCTAATTTATTTTACCACCTCATCTCCCAGCTAGTGATGCTTGCACTGCATTTGAGGTCAGCGGTTTTGAAGGTCTGTGTGCATAATAATTTCGGTAAAGAAAGCATCCCACCAAACATAAATTCACCAAAGGTCAGGAGCAAAACGGATTCCTCTCGGGGAATCTCATTTGATCAACGCTCGATAAAGAGCAGAGATGCTCTAGTAAGCCTTCCAGCTCCAGGGTGAAGTGGAATGGCAATTAAGGAACCAATTTTCCTAACCATTTCCTGTCTTCCTAGTTCACAAAACCGTCAGGGCGTACGCCGTGAAAGTGGTACCGGCAGCGCACCAGTCTGAAACGCACCAGTTTGACCAGAATTATGCTCAATTACCGTGGAAAGAGCGTCACTACAATGATTGTAGTGATTTTTGTTGTGTTTTTGAACCACTGCCCGGACTGAGCCGGTGCTGCTGCTGTTTCGTGTGCGGTCCGTCATTTGTCGCTCGTTGAAATCCACTTTACGGGTGCTACTGGGGCATCATGTATTGTGTTGAAGATGGCTTTCGAAAGCAAATGAGCCCTGCAGTGTGTAGTTCAATGACGAGTGATTGTCTCTATTGCTTTTTTGCGTGCCCTCTAAGGGAAGGTGTTTCAATTTACAAAAGGCGCATAGAATTGCTGCAAGGATTGATTTTGGAATGGAATATCTCCAACACAATTTTTCTGCTCATTTAAAACTATGACAAACATTTGTGCTTGCTTTATGAGGGTTTCCGCAGGTGCTAAAAATCAACGCTTTAAATCAAAAGACTTCAACGAACGGTCAACACAACTACAAAAGACGAACCTCTTCGTTTTATGCTTCCGAATATTTGTAAAGCAAAAAAAAAAAAAACTCAAAGGAATAACGTTGACAGCTGACCAGCCCCAGAGCTGGCATAAATTAAGCCCTTTTGAACGAAAATGAATGTGTCATGCTGATTGGTGAGCAAAAAAAAAAAGGGTAAACTCAATTCATTTTATACTTTCCATTTCCTTTCGTTCCGTTCGGATCTGTTGATCGTTGGAGCGATGTTGTGGTTCCTGTTGTCCAATTTTTTTTCCTCTGTAAATGCGAGCAGACGACAGTGGAAAAGGAAAAAGGATTCTGGTTGCCAATCTTGCACATTCGTTCCAATTACATTCCAAAGGATTTTTTTCGGTTCATGTCCGTCCTACACGTCCGATGTCGAAATGTGTCTGCGCACACAGTGCCTGGTAGATTGCTCCGGTTCCGTTCGTTCCATTGGCAGAAAGGGTGATGGCTCTATTCTTCTGTCCATTTGGAGGCTCAAGATACGACTGGAGCGCGTAAGGCGTGTTGCATAAAGGCAATCAGCGAAGCAAAGAAGTCTGCTGTCTGTCATCCCCCCGTCACAGCCTCCACCACATACTAATACACGCACACACCTGTTCGTCTTCATTGTTTTGAACGCGGGTGAAGGTGAAAGTCTGGTCCCATTTTGCATTGGTCGTGTGCACCGTTGCACTGTTGCATCCGGTAATTAAAGGACTTTGTTTCGTTTTTCTTCTGAGGAAGCGTGTGGACCATGGGAGGAGAATACACTCATTGCAAGAAAACAACGCACAAAACCGTAGCTTTGCTTTCTACGGGAAACGTGTTCGGTGCAAATATAAAATGCGCAAAAAACAACGCAAAGTCAAACGAAAACGGATCCACAAACTTGCAGCAAACGAACATTAACGGCATTCACCAGTTGCATTTCAACTGAGTTGTGTGTGTGTGTGTGTCTTGACAAGCATGGGCACGGCGGCATCGAAACGAAATGTTTCCCGATTTCCCGTCTGCACATTCCCAACAGTGCAACAGTCGCAGCACACCATCGCCGATATCTCGTTTTTCCACCGCGCGACGATAACGATGTCCGCGAAAGGGGTAACCTCCGATTCGTTGTGGAAAGAAGTAACGCGGGCGCAACTAGGGAGAGGAGTTGGCAAAAAATGCAGTCCGATCTGTGCAGGTTTGTTAATGCACCGAATTGTGCGAACGATAAGGTGCCGGGCGAAATGAGGTTCAAAACACGAGGCAAAAGAATGTACTTTAATTAATCTTCGAATAATACATTTTTCTTCCTTTCCCTTCCCTTCGTCTGGTCGGTTTGGGTCCAACCACAACAATCTGGCCGATGTTGCCGGTGTTCGATCCTGTCGATACGTGGTCGCTTCTCGTCTCACTGACGACGAGTGACGATCGTTAAAAATCAAGCCGTTGAGTTTCGCATTTGTTTTCGTTTCATTTTCTGATATTTTAACACATTTACGGAAATCAACACAGTAAAAACGTTTCGATACTCTTCCTGGGAATGCTGCTAACTTGCTGGTTACTGGATGGTAATGGTAATACGTTTGTTCGTCTGCTGCTCGAATGATCAACAAAATGGACCACTTGTAAACTGCAAACTATGTGTCAACAATGGCGTGTTGTTTTGGATGATACTTTTTCTTTCTTGATTTTCACCATTTTTCTTACATCACGCTGAGCATCGTATTATGTTCCCGTATATGCTAACCTTTTCATTCAATACACCGGATCGAATGCAGTCGGATGATCAAAGAATCTGGCAGGCACTGCAAGTATGAGCGTTTTAATTTAAACTTTGTTCTTTTACATTGTTTCGGTAAATATGCGAGCAATTGTGGCAGTGCTATTTCCTTACTCGGAAAATCTTTTTATTATAAAGTGCATGCGCGAGTTCTTTTTGTGTTTAATAGTCGATGAAGCCTTAGTGATTTATCTGCTTTATTTCTTCACCGGATTACGTTCAGTAAGATTATTTATCATCATCGGCACAGTGACCCTTGAGATGCTGCAATTTGCTCCCTGTTGCAACAGATTATCAAATTAACGATTGAGCAGAACCCGAGGTGCTCTCAATCCAGCGTTCCGACCATCTACTGAGTAGCTGTTGATTTATTGCTACACCTGGGTGATTGACAACCTTTAGCTAGTAACGACGGAGCAATGATGATGATGATGATCTTGATGAAAATCCTCTTCATCCGCTCGTGGAAAGAAGTGAACTATTTCCAGCAGTTTTCCCCCTCTGCCAAGCGGAAAAAGCAGGTCGATCATTCGCTCTTCTTATGTATGGTATGTGTACCATTGTGTGCACAACCCGAGTTGACTGGGAAATGATGGATTATGGTGGCAGGAGACATACCGTGTGTGAGTGTGTGTGCTTCTCGAAAAAACGGTTCTTTGTGCCATCGAGCCCAAGCTCGGCGGAAGCCGGTCACTATGCTGCTTTGATCTTGAACGCCACCGGATGATGGGTAATAAATAAATGAATTACCACCGGATTAAGCGGTACCTTTTGCTTCCTCGGAAATGGGACGGAAGCTGGTGTTCGGTGGTTGATCAAATGGTTTTGTCTCACAGAGCAGCTTGTTTTTTTGCAATAATTATCACATCCTGGTGTTCCATTCTTATGATCAAAAGACAGTTCTTTCCCTCCAAAAATCCCGATTATGACATTTTATTGACCTTTTCCTAATACCGCGCTTTCCAAACGGGTAAAAGGAATTCCTTCTTTTTTAATAAAAGCAATAAATAATCTTCTCAAGGCTACTAGATATTGGCCATAGTTTGGCATAAGAAGTTCTCAAACCGCTTGGCTACCGTTTATCGTTGTACATAAAACTGTCTGACATGTAGTGAAACTCGCCAGCCCGCCATTTAATCAACCAGCTGCTGTTGCTGTGTCGTCGCGGCACTATCGAACGCCTAGAATGTGACGCCTTTAGCATTTTCGTAAGCGGCTTAGCGCTAAAAAAGCGAAAAAAGACGGCGAGGAGAAGCTTTAAAGCTTTTCGAATGTGAGCTCCGACAGTCTCGGATGAAGAATGTGTTCTCTCCCTCCAGTCGGGTTTGAATGCTTGCTTGCTGGCCGGGTTTGGTGGGTTCTAGATTACGTTCACTTTGCTGAACGAAAATGACGATATGCTTGCTCTGCTGCTTCGTTTGCGTTGGTACGTTGGTGCGTCGCTTCACCGCTTAATAGTAGAATGGAGTATGTGTTTTGCAACACGAAAAAGGAAACGTTTAGGGAGTTATATTTGTATTTGATGATTCATGCAGATTTATGCGGTGAAATATTGGCTGGACAAGACACTGCAATAAGAATACGAAATATTAATAATTAGTTAATATCTCAAAATGCTATAATTTTACTGCCTCAAAAATTGTGATGAAACTGGTTTAATTTCCAAAACTGTGTTGGATTCATTGGCCTAGCAAAAAGATTGTCATTGATATTTAGATCAATCAGCCATTGTTGATGCCAACGTGCATTCCCTAGTGGTTAGGTTTGACGGGACAAGAATTGCCTTCCGTTCGAATTCCCTTCGATTTGTCATCGACACCCGAGTTTCATAACTATCACAAATTCCATAAATTCTGATACACTTCACTGTCTGTTGTGCATCGTTCGCAAAGGCTCTTTTTGTCGATTTGTGGTTGATCGGTTGCTGCTGCTGCGGTACAATCGTGATGGAACGTTTCGCTACGCATTCCACCTAGCAAAGTATGTGACCAACGAAACATGAGCGTGGCCCGGTGCTCAGAGTGTTGCGGTTAGGCGCCACTTTGTCAACGGCAGAGCACATGCTGTGCCCCCATGTTGTCATACGGTGTTGTAATGGCGGAGGTGGAGCAGTTACACACGATTTTATCATATTTTATGTTGCTTTTATAGATGTTATTTTATATTGTTATGATTTATTCTTTCGTATGCGCGTTTGTGGTAGAAGAAAAACAGTATCTTAATTTACCATTCACTAATCCACTACCGATTTCCACTGTAGGCCCGCTTTTGGATGCAGGTCGTCGATGAGCTTCGGCGTGGTGTACGGTTGAAAAAGATCAATTTCACACGAACGCCCATCGAGTACGAACTGACGCCCTACGAAATCCTGATGGAGGATATCCGCTGCAGGTAGGTACTGCTCTGGGTTATGGATTTCAGGTCGGGGTCATGGGCAGCTGTCGGTCAGCTGACTCTTCCTTTTTAAGACAGGGTAAAACAATCCCCGTCACGAATTGCATCCGATCAATGGGGACACATTCCTGAGTGGCTACCATCACGACTTACGACATAGTTTTTTTTTAGATAATCATATCGATCGACCCTTGTCGTGTGGCTCCCTCGTTGTGACAATTTACCTTTTCCTTTGGTTTGAAACTGACCTTCAACCGATTTGTGTAGGTTCCACGTTGTACAAACGTTTGATTGTTCTTGTGTATGCTCCCGTTTTTTTTCCAACAGAAAGTACAATCTCCGCAAAGTTATGGTGAATGGCGACATTCCGCCGCGGGTCAAGAAGGACGCACATGCAGTCATATTGGAGTTCATCCGATCGAGGCCACCGCTACGAAAGGTAAATGGGGTGAAAATGTAGAAAAAAGCTGGATCATAATTACAAAACATTTGAAACATTTTTCGGGTTTTTAGGCATCGGAAAGAAAGCTTGCTCCCCAGCCGCTTAAGCGAGTATTCTGTCCTCGGGAGCAACTGCTAGATTCGATACGGAAGGGGCGCGTGCTTAAGCCGGTGAATCAGAAGCTGAAATCAAGACGTATGTAGAAACAAGCCGAACTTTAAACATTTTTAATGATGTTGTCTTATTGTTATATCTTTATCATCACTTTTTTTTGAGTTAATTTTCATCTCATTTATGCAAGGAAGTGTACTGCAATAGAAGCTTGATAGCATAAGGAACTTCCAGAATCGTATATTTCTGTTCATTCAGTGACCTACTTTAGTGCGTCATGAATAACTTATTTTTCTAGTGCAAAAACAATTAACCTGTTATTACAATATTAATTTCGAATAATGGATCTTCCACTATTACCAACGGGACCCGTCTGATCGATGAGCTTTCGTTGACCTGATGTGGGGTAGCAACAGGGTAGCTTAATTGAAGTTTAATAATTTAATTCCATCATTCAACGTCACCTTGGCTCCTGCCAGCTTACAATCGAGAAGAGCCGGTAATATAAAACAGGTTTAATAAAGTTCCCGCTCGTGCAGCCAATGTGTCGTCTCGGTTTTCATGGTGCAGGCGCCATTTCCAAATCGGTGCGACAAAACGGCTTCACTGTGCATCGCGCGCACGCACGCACGTTGCATCGATTGTGTCAATCAAGGCACGCACACAAGGAATAGTCGGATGCGGGTGGATAAGGTGCCACACAGCACGCGACAGCTGCGTGAGAGAGTCCGTTTGCACAGCCGGCCAGGGTGGACGGCAGGGATTTATTAAATTAATAGCAAACCGTCAACAATTTCCCGATGATTAATTGTCTCACTTTATCTGACCCTCGGGCGGAGCTGTGCGTGCGGTGTCAAGCAGGGGATGTGTGGTGAAAAGGAGTTTACCCCCAAGGAGAGGGTGTGTAGTTGTAGTTCATGGCTCGGGCAAACTGGATATGCAAAAGTTACGCCAGTACCGTTCGTTGGGCAGGTTGTTGAACGGAAAAAGGGAACCAGTTTTCTTAGGATTTGTTTTTGCATCCCCCTCTACCCCGTGTACCCTCTCTTTTGTAACACGCTCGCCATTCACCTCCGGCAGTTGGGTTTTACACCACCACCATCTTCACTACCACTACCACCGCCTTAGGGTAATTGGTCGGCCGTCACTTAGCAGCATTGAAACACGTTTCCTGTTTTTATCCGGCTCACGAAGGCCCGGTCGGGGAGTGGCTTCTGTACTTTTACAACCCTTTCTTTTTCCCCTCGTCATTACCTCACCGGTACGATTGCGGTATGTTTTTTCTTATCTTTTATCTTTTATTTTTAAGCAATCTTGCTAATCCCGCACATCCATGTATGCTCTCCATGTGCTTTTTCGCGGGATTTCTAATATACCGTTCGTCGTTTGGTTCCGGTAAGGCGTTGAAGTCTTTTGAAGAGATGAACGCTTGGCATATATGTAGTTATCTCTAGCGTAATCAGTGTTTGATAAGGTTAGTTGTGGCTTTCATTCATGGTAGTATTTTTTTAGGGTTCTTTCAGGTGTGGATTATTTTGTGTTGTTAAACAGTTTAGCAACATAGCGTTATTATCAATAAAAAATTGCGTCCAGAATATCCAGAAATTTTCATATAAAAACCCATTAAAGTAAAGTTTTATTGCTCATCAAAATGCCCTTTCATGGATTTGGCACCTGGTAGTATAAGATGCTAAAAGCGGCTCACAAAAAAGAAGACTTTCACTTACTCTACAGCGCATATAAAGAATCATTAATGAAAATCACTCCACACATTCGTTTGCATATTTCCCACACAAACATTGCGCCCGTGTCAATGCATGCCTGCACTGCAACAGTGCAAACATCAACTTGCACTTTCTACCCTTCGTCACCGGTTCAACATTTGAATGGAAGTTTTGAGTTTTATGCATAAGCTTGTACGTCATCGCACATGTAAAACAAGATTTCTCCTCCTTGCCGTTGGAAACCCTTCATGGAGGAGATGAATATAGAAGACTCCATAGGCTCAATGCTTTCTTTCAGCCCGGGACAAAGCAGGAGAAGCCCGAAAAGGATACACCAAAATGCGTGGGAAAAATGTGGTACGCATGCAAAAATGCACACGCAAAACGAAAGCATCAAAAATGCCTAAACATCTAAACAGGCGCACACACACACAAACACACTCATGTCTTCGTTAAGACGTGTCAGAATCAAAATAAGCTGTTTGTTGGTGTGATCGCTTACATTGACGATGATGATGTGGTTAGCAACATTGTTGCACATTAGCTAATCACGATCGTAACGATGATGGCAGGTGATTATGATGCTGAAGGGCCATTGAAAAGAAATTTGCAGAACGAGCGCAACGGTACGAAAGTATAGCGAGTGAGTTGAAAGAGAGTGTGTGTTATTGTGGGAATGTGTGTAGAGCTGTATTCTGTTTGCAGCTGTGTTAGCTTGGGATAAAGTGTCGAGTGCGCGGCCGTAATGACTTCATTAAGCCGCATCCCTCACGCGTATAAAATCTTCGTCACAGTTACCGTCTTGCCGTACTGGGACCAGCACACTTGGATTTTCTCCGTTCCCAATCACGCACACTCCAATGGTT